>UCOJ01000965.1:0-51688 GCA_900474305.1 Cecidostiba fungosa | reverse complement strand
GCGTAGAGCTGTGCAGGCGTCTCTCCGAACGTGAAAGTAATTTGGGTTTCGAGGTTGGCTCTTCGAGTAATGTGTATTCGTATTTAAATGAGCTGGCTTATGCATTGATACTTTTTTTCTCAATAAACTAAAATTTGAACATCATCTATAGAAATGTGAGATTAGTCATGAAGAAAGTGTTTTTGTATTATGCAAACTGTTTATATTTATCTTTCCTCAGTTTTAAAACTGCTGATTGATTAGCATTTCCAGCTTCTAAAATAAGGAGCTCAGAATATTCAGAAGATTTACTGCATAATGGGGATTAAATGAAAGCAGATGTCTAGTCGAGCCAAATATTTCTGACAAAAGGTTTACGATTTAAGCGCTGCATTTACTACTAAATATAGAGCCAAGCAAAGTAGATTGGTGGAAAGGAGAGAAAGGAAAGAGACGAGAGAGAAAAGAATAAGACGTATATACGTGGGAGGTAAGAAAGTGAGATAAAAAGACGAGAGTATGAGAAGAGGCGTGGGGCCGAGAGAATAAAAAAAAGCCAAGTGCTGAGCTGGGGACGTAGAAAAAGAAAAAAGTTTTAAGCATCAAATGGGCAATATACTAAATAGAGCGATATGGCGTCCCAACTATAGCGGATTTAGTGATAAATTTGGCTACTTTTAACGGTAATACCATTTGACGTAAAAGAAGCTTGAATAAGGTGAACGATGACACTTTTTCGCTTACCATCTCTTTCTAATATCAAGTTGGATATTATCTGGAAACTTTTGTACACGCACATTTATTTTGCTATGTACATACACGCTCTCGTATTGGCAGAGAGTTGCTTTATGTAATCGAGTCCAGCCCACATAATAAACGTAAAAAGTAGTTTTAACATCATGCGCGTAAAAATATTCATTGCCCATTTACTTTTCTAATATTGTCAGTGCAGGCTGTATTGCAACAAAACACGTGCGCAACTTTTTTCAAACGTTGCTCAAGTCAAAGAGAGAGAGAGAGAGAATGAAGCAAAGTTGCAATTGCCTTCGCGAACGTAATCAGGATAAATGATGGAAATGAAGCGTATTAGAATCCACGCGAAGGGGTTTCCCTCACTTGTTCAAATGCAGCGTTTATGGTTTGTATACTAGTTGAACGGTTACTTTCTCCGGCTCATTATGATGATAAAGCATTTATGCAATGATTTCACTCGCTCAGCCTTGATTTTTAATAATTGCTTTCTCTCGCGTACACATGATGTATATAAATCTAATTCCAACAGTTACAAAAAGAAACATTCTTTGATTTTATTCAGCAAACATTTTCTCACGCTCTGTTATTTATCTCGAGCAATTAACTTTTTTCATTCCGATACGTTTGGGTTGTTGATCATTAGATTGTAATACAAATTACATTTTGCGATCATTAGAAAGAAATCCCTGTAAATTGTAATCTACATTATTTTTCATTACGTATTAATTAACTCTTTTATTTTTCCAAGTCAAATCAATCATCTTTTAAGCGTTAGCAGCTATAACATCTTTGATCAATTACACTGCAGTGACAAAAAAAATTAATCTGAAGTGTATAAATCACCGGCTCGCATCAAGTGTAATTATCGAATAGACTATCGCAATCACATGACGATTGCAAGTCGACGATAATATAAATAAGACGCGACGGATGGAAGCGAAGTCGAAAAACACGAGCAGCTGCTGCAGCAGAAGCAGAGACTGCAGAGCAAAAAAATACTCTGGCAATTAAGCAAATAAACCGAGCGGGTAAAAAGGAATCAAACGCGCGCTCTCTCGCACAAACACACACACACACACACATATACGTGGCAGCAAGATGAAGAAAAAAGAACTGGAATTAGAGGGAGAAAGAGACGCGGAGAGCGAAGAAGAAGAAGAAAAGACGCAGGAGTAGGTGTTGTGGGAGCTATAGTCGAGTTCTCTCGGCCACCAAGTGAAAAAGGCAAAAATCGAGAAAGGGAGCGAGGAAGAGCGCATGTGGAAAAAAAAGTAGGGCTAACGAGCTTGTTTCACTCGATTCGGAATCCTCGCGCCATTTTTGGTTAATGCGAGAGAAACCGTTTTATCGATCATAGCTGTTATAGGCAGACGCTGATCTGCGACACCGTATTTATATGTATATATATTGTGAATCGTTAGCAACACTCGCGATCGTTAGATTCTCAGGCATGGCGACATGATGCTACTTTTGTTTTTCGCCTCGAAGAAAAGCAACGTTATAGCCACTGCCGCTATCACGCTGGGAATTAATTAACGACGCGCCTATATAAATAAGATTTATTTCATAATTTCGCGCGCTTTTTTTCTACGAGATTACGTCGTGATTTATTGTCGGAATTCGCTGGGAAGACACGGTTTGTTGACTTTTGCTTTTTGCTATTATTAAAGTATACTAGACGCTTTAGATGCTGTTCTACAAGATTTGAAGCATGTTTTACAGATAAAAAAATACTCCGTTTCAGGATTAAAATAAAATCGTCGAATAGCAACTTATAGCAAAGAATATTTCCTATACACATTTTACAGAGAGCTATTTTAGTTACTGATACTCGCAAGGATAGTCGATATCCAGCGCTCATAAATTTCAAAGTAATTTTCATTTTAAACAGCGTACTTCGCTCACAACTTTTTTAAAGCATAAAACTTTTTAATGATTCACTGTTTCTTTGTCTGCGATTGGGTTTGAAAACAAAAAGCTTTTTTCATTACTACTATAATCAAGTCGTAATGCACCATAATGTCAGTATATAT
This sequence comes from Cecidostiba fungosa, assembly GCA_900474305.1. Classification (NCBI taxonomy): domain Eukaryota; kingdom Metazoa; phylum Arthropoda; class Insecta; order Hymenoptera; family Pteromalidae; genus Cecidostiba; species Cecidostiba fungosa. Next base: position 48,923 of record UCOJ01000965.1, on the reverse strand, counting down.
CAGTACTTACGCTAATGTGGAAAAATAAATTCTGCAACTGTTTTCGTAACTCACCTGCAACATAAACAAATAAAGTAGCAATTAGATACACAGTCTACTCACAGTAAAAATATAAAATTACGTAATCAAATTTTGTCAATATATAAATGTTTAGTAATAATAAAACGTTGGGACGTTGAGCGCGTATACCACCTATCCACTGCATATGAATTATTCATTAGCACTAAATCATCCACTCCCTATACTCATTCAAAAATAACTATGCAGTGGAACAACTAGTATACAGTATCACGCGGAGCACAAAAAGAAATCTCGGGCAAAATGTGTTTACGTCTCTTTCGGCCACAAAGGAGCCAGAGACAAAAAAAAGATAGGTCCCAGCGACATGCAGCAGCCAATATAAATCTCGCTCGCGATTGAAGCGAGAGAGAGAGAGAGAGAAGAAAATGGCTCTATTTCGCAAGGCGCCCGCCGCGCGGCGACGAAAACTTGCGAAATTTCATTCGTTCGGAATTCAGACATGCTCTCCACACACTCACACATACACACACGTCATACGCTGACGTCTAAACGGCTCGACTAACGACGCGATTGTTGAATTTACACCGGTCGTGCATATAAAGTCTCGGTAAACGCCGGAGGCCAATGTAAAAAGAGAGCCGACTCCTTATACTTCTGCACTAACTTAACTTTTTCCGACTGTCTGGAATGGCAAATTATTGTCCCGTGTGGCTGTTGCAGCTCGCGGCCAAAAGCAAAACTGTATGGATATAATGAAACGAGAGTCGTATCGACAGACAAGATCTGAGGAGTAGAGGCTTAAGTTTTTATATAAGGAGCGCGAACGATCTGTAGATTGGAAAAATGAGAGTTGTAGAAACTACTCAATTTGTCAGTGGGAATTTGCGTAATTAATCTTAATTTAGCTTTTATTTCCTAATCTGCCATTCATATAAATAATTATTAGTTCGCTTTGAATGTGAAACTGTTTCGTAATACGATATCACGGATGCATAATATTGAAATGAAATAGATGATAGAGCTGCTTTGGACAAATTGCCTTTGGACGTTATTGATGAAAAAGATTATTAGAAATTTTCGATGTAGTATAATAGTTTTAACTGTATAAAATTTTACATTCGATAAATTTTCATTTTTCAAAATTTATTACTGATGTACATTTCATTGTGAATGTTGAATTTTTAATAAAATCTAGATATAAGTATTTTGAAATATAGCTTTATTATTATAATAGTATAACGGGAAAATCCATAGAGGATAATACTTCTATGGGAAAATCCCAAACAGCAGATGCGCTGCCGAGACTGTCACCGAACTTTATGATTTTACAAGCAGCCTTTGTTTTATATAGACCATGAAAGAGCGAGAGAGACGCACTTAGAGCATGTGCACCCTGTGACGCCCATCAGGCGGCAGAGATGGAATCAAGGGTGCAATAAGAAACGGACAGTCTGCCCGCCCACTGTCGCCACCGTAATATACCTGGAAAGTTGTCGAGTTTAAAGCTTAGCTCGCAACTCAAACACTTGTACATTATTACTCTATTTTTCTTGCTGTAATAAATTTATATTGGAAAGCTTTAAATTAGTTTGCATTTTATTTATCACGCTGATATAAGTAAGTCCTCAACAGTGATACATGGAATATTGAAAAAACATAATTGAGAGCTCTATAATAGCGACGTCTAAACATAAAAGAAAGTTGGTATTTGAATTACGTAATTTTATCAACTCCGCCGCGATCGAAAAAGAATAATAATAATAATTGCTTGGTTGCACTGACGTCACCATCCTGATTATATATTCATCGCAAAATAGGAAACACTTCGTCAGTTCCGATTAATCTGCACAACACGAACATTTTTCCATTTCTACCTTTCCGCAACCACCAATATAACGAGCTTTCCAGAACCAACGCTGTATTCCAATCCGCAACATCGCCATAATAATTTTCATAACCAGAAGAATTGCTGAAGCCTCTGCACCGGTAACGTATAAGGTTTGCGGCTAGCTCGTGCACTGATTGACTTGGCACACCTATTCTATACAATACACGCATATATATATATAATAGAAACGCAAAAATAATCGAAAAAAAGCGTCGGTATACGGTAATCATCGTCCCTCCGGCCCGGGCGATAAATCGCTTGCAACTTGTGCGCATAAACGATTTAGCATAATGCAAGTGAATGAGAGAGAGAGAGGGAGTTATAAGAGAGAGAGCATCTGCTGCCGTTGCTGTGCTGCGGTTAGTCATCCATTACCGGGCGGTCGTGTAGCCCGAGTTACACTTGTACCTATATATTGATGTAATCGTGATATCTGCAAGCTTGCAGGCCTCGAATGCTGCATGCGTATATATACTAGACTGCGAGTAACTGCAGAACCGTCGACGATTCGCGAGATTTTGCCTTTGCATTTGAAATCCATGATAATTTTCGAATAAAGTCGACCCTCTCATTGCTCCTTTTAGCTAGTTATGTTAATAAAATTACTGCGTTGCAAACGATACCAGCTTGATGCACTAAAACGTTCCCAAACTATTTTTGAAATCAACATTTTCTTATGATTATACCGAGCAAAGTGCACTTGGCTAAACTCGTGTAATTTAAATCTAATGAGCACGATGTTACCGGCATAAATATATATAGTACCAAGTAAAACTAGTAAGCAAACTGATATAAATGCTATTACTACGGATATATTATGCAAACAGTTTATATTATATGACACTCCGAAACATTTTTAATCAAATTATAGAGTATATAGAAGTATACAAACATACTGCATTGATCATATATTAGATATACATTTAAGAGTGTATGAATAGAGAGATAAATTGCACGCACTAGTGTTGGATAGAAAATTAAGATAATTCTAGCTTGTTTATACCGTCAGTCGGTCTTGTTCTGGTATACGAATAAAGAGGAATGGAATTGACTAATAAAATGATAATAGTAATATGAGTTCTAGTGAAAATGCCCTTGGGAAATGTGGAATTCCTGACTTTTGTTATAAATGCAACTATAATTAAGACAATCAAGCAAAACACATGTATTGATTTACTAATTTGCGAACATTAAATTTCTATATTATGATTATTAATTTATCATATAGTATAGGATTTTCAAGACATATTTGTTATTAAAGTTTGTGTTTATATTCATGTAGCATTCAATGTATAATAGAAAATAAAAATTTTTTAAAGTATTAAAATCACAGTAATTGATAATAATTTAATCAAAACTGTTAATTCGATATTGGTCGAAGTCTACTGCAACTGCGAAATTGATAAATATGCCTGAAACCAGGTCAGATTTGTTGCAGTGAACAAAATTTTATTTCAAAAATAATTATACGTTTCATCACTGCTAATATACATATACAGTTTTGTATTCTGCATCAAAAACTCAAAATCAACTCTTGATTTTATAGCTGTTAATATTTAAGTAAGTATTGTAAAGTCAGAGCAAATAAATGCTGAGAGAACAGACAAAGTTTATATACATACTATTCAATTATGAAGAATAGTATACTGTAGAAGAAATAAAATTACTCGAGGTTTCTAATTTCTTCGTCATTTATAAATTGTATGCGAGATAACAAATATAATACGTTTCTACAAAAATATGTCGTCTGAAAGCTAAAATTTAAATCATAAAATAAATTTCTCCCTGTGAAGTAATTTCGCTGATTTCGTAAACCAATTCATGCATAAATACAAATACACAAAAAATCAGTACATATAAAACTGTGAATTACAAACTGTGTCATAAACAACGATGCGTTCGCGTCGAAAACAAATTGATACTCATCGTCGAAAGGCAATTTCACGATACACGTATTACAGGTCGTGCGCGGAAGCGAAGCGAAAAGCAAACATTCACAACATATACACACGAGAAAAAAAGTCCAACAAAGAACGACGAGCCCAATCCCTGCGCTGAGGTCGAATACTTTTTGACATTTTATCAATAAATTCCTTTCTAGAATATTTACGTCGTTGTACGATTTTTGTCTGGCGCTCTCACGCGTCCCGCAACGCATGTATGCAAGCCTCTTTTTCGTTCTTTCTCGGTGCGAGCGCAATTTTTCTACAGTCAGCCGCACATTGACACCGATATTTTCATTCCCTCGTGACGCGAGCGTGTGTATACGCGGCTATCCCGTTCATTTTTCTTTCCCTCTCTCTCTCTCCCTCCTTTTCTTTTCATCGTTTTTTTTCTTCTGCGGTCGTCGCACGTTCGCCTTCCATAATAATACACACCACTCTCGCTGAAATAAGTTTTTTTATTTCGTATACGAAAGAAAAATCGTGGCCCCTTAATACCCTCAACTTTTTTTCACTCGAATATAGCTTGTTTTTATTGAAACGCAGAGGAGAATACATTAAGTGAGCGTTTGAGTAAGCTAGCGAAAATATTTCAACTAAAAGTAATCAATAGAATTTTAATATATAATGATGTTGTACAACGTGTCATTTGGTTTTGTGTTTCAAAGTAGAAAAATTATACATTTCAGGAAATGGGACACACTCAATAAACACGATCGATTAAAACAAACAATAGCAAGCCTCGTCGTCGACTTCCTCCTTTCGTGCAAAAATAGAGCTGAAAGAGGAATTTGAAAAAAAAGATCCGAACATCAGCAGCAGTGAGAAGCCTCGATGCGCGATTGATTTCATAACTTGGCCGCTGCGCGCTCTCGTCCGAAATCGCGGTCAGGCGAACTTCCTCGAGCGACTGTACTCGCGGCGCGCGCTCTCGACTAATTTTGCCGATTAGAATTTTAGCATGGGATAGGCTACAGCAGTACAGTCGTCCGAGAAAACCCCGACGACAAGACGCGCAGGCGCGGCTGATGCCGCTTCTTTGCGCGCCCCTCTTCGCGAGCGCTTTACTTTCTCTTTCTTGCCTTTTTCTCTCTCTCTCGCTCTGTATATAGGTAGACGTGCAAGAGTGTGAGTGTGCGCGAGTCTATAGAGCTGTAGCCCCGGGTGGTTTTACATATTTCAAGTTTCGGACGCTATGGGTTTCTATATAGTATAGGTCGTGTCCGTGGATGGATGAATTTTTTTATTTTTTCGTTGTTCGTGTGAGTCTATAACGACTATATAGAGCGACGATCGACTGTAGCAGGGAATTCGCGTGGCGCTGATTCGATTTTAAATACTTGATATTTTTCGGCCCCTCGTTTCGGAGAGAGAGCCAGTTTTTTAATTGAAAAAAAGAGCTCGGAGAGGAAACGTAGAAAATTTCGTTATTCCGGTTTTTGGACTTCGGTTATAATAATATTATATATTATGTACGCGATAGAAAGAGCGTAAGGAATTTGAAAACATGTTTTGATTTATAACGCGCAAAAAGACTTGTTTCTCCCTTCTGGCTCTTTTCCAATAACATTAGCCATACATTTTACAACTCTTAGTGGCACATAATCGCTAATAACCTCAAGTGCAAAATTAGGTCATTAACACAAATAGACAGAGCCACGGCGCGATTCTATAAGTATACAATAGCGAGAGCACAGAGCGACGCTGATTATTAATCATAGTCGATCTCCTCTAATTTGAATATCAAGACAATCAAACACCGTATATTATTATCGTTAGAAAAAAAATATCAATGAACGATCGGTCTGTTTGGAAAGCAAGGCTCTCGACAAGCTTTCAAAACCACCTCACTTATATATTTTTTCGAAGCGATCCAACGAAAACCCGAACATCACTCGGTCTAAAAGGTTTCCCCCGGCGGCCACTGAAAAGAAACCTGAAAGAGCGAGCGAGAGCGGGTAGAAGCCAGGGCTCGCTCCTCCATAAAACTCTTTGAAACGGAAAATTCAAACGTATATAAAAAGCAGCCGAGATTACATTCGCCGCGGCGCATCTACTCCATTCATTAGAGCAAAGAGAGAAAGAGAGGAATAAACGATGATAATATCAGAGAGTGTAACGCGTGCATCACTCGTCGTAAACACAAACAATGCTCGGCTTTTTATCAGTCATTATCGCTGTATATGCGTTCGCGGTTACAGCCGTACATACATACCTATATACATTGCACATATAAGTATAATACGTGCAGCTTACACGCATGCGCGCACGTGTCAGCTGCCCCCCACCGGCTATACGCTCGCTTATTATTACACTTTCTTCTGTTCTATCCCCTCTTCTTGCCTCCCCTGCTGCCGATGCATATAGCCGTGCACTTCCGCGAGACTTTCCCGCGTGTGTGTCTGTGTATGTGTGCAGTGCTTGTCCCCCTCCTATACTACTCCCCTCGGCTTACACTTATACTCGGCTACACGCGCTCTGCACTTATCGCCGGGTGTGCAGCATGCATTGCTCCTCCGGAATGACACTTGTTTTCCGGGCTTTTTGCTTCCTTAATTTACTCCTCGTCGACCGGGCTTAAATTTCATCATATACGATGAGGAGGAGGACACTTTCGATTAATGCCCACCGTTCGCCGGCCACGGAATGCCGCAGAGAAAGGATGCTGAAATGGGCCTTGGAGAATTCAAATTTTAACGACTATACTTTTGTAAGTGGAAAATCGGCCGAACAAGAATTCTAATGGCAAAGTTTTTGAAGAGTGCGCAGATTGAATTTTAACAATCGAATTCTCCTCGTCTATAAATGACGTAATTTAAAAGGAGCCTCTAATAATAGAACGTCGTTATATTTTAATATTTTCAACGACGAAACAATAGAATTGTCTTTTATCGAAAGTGAGAGAGAGAGAGAGAAAGAGAGATACCGATGTGACGTAGCTTGTTTATTTCGAGAGCCTCCGCGCTGGAAGATCCATATAAAATAATAGAACGTGCATTATGTGGCTTGAACGTGTGTGTGTATATATAGCTGGGTGTGGTTTCGATAGAGCTATGCAGCATATACACACGGGTTTTAAGTCGGAGCTTATCCTATTTGATTATGTAAAATCCTGTTTACTCGCGGAATTTCGTGAAGTGAACGTTTCTCTCATACACGATTTAAATAGTATATATTGAGGCACCCTTGCTCTCCAAAACGAACTGCAAACTGAATTCTATCGAAATATGTAAATAAATAAACATGGAGTATATCGTTTATTGGAGCATATCACACACAAGTCCACGTGTCGCGCATTCGTTAAATATTCACCCTTACCCACGGATGGTGCAAAAACGCGTTTTGAGGAACCGCATATAAAAATAACGGGAAGAATGAAAAGTGCGAGTGAGATTTGCCGATAACAATTCGTTCATTGTGCAGAGACGGCGCTCAGTCGAGTGGGTCGTGCAAACGCGAAATGTTCGCGAAACACGCGAACTGCTATCTACGTATTATATATTCTATATACGGCTTGTTTAAGTATGCTTTTATATACGTACAATCACAATCGTACACGTGTAATCGAGCTTTCAGCAAAATTTTTAGACTCTGAATGCTATATTATCTCGGTGTATAAATTATTGATTTCCAATAAATTTACAGCAGTTTTTTAGTCATGATGTTGGACAGTATAAGTCGCTTTTGTGAATAGTCTTAAAATAGCGCGATAGAAACTGATAAACGATCCACTCAAATACCGATGACAACTGCGCGTCTATCTATATCACTCGTTATATTGTTAAATATACGCGCTTGACTCATATAGATATACACGAACGTATTACACTATCTACAGTCTCGTGGCATCGGCCTTTACGCACACCTATATATATAGATACGTACAATATACTCACGTCACGCATAGGCACATACAGACGCACTGGCACATCGCAACGGGCGCGAATTATTGGATAAACCGAAGAAAAGAAAAAGTCCGTTATACACGCCGTCTGTATACAAATGCACGTTCACACCTACACAGCTGTGCAGCCGACTAAAACTCTAACACACATACACACACGACGACGCGACGCTGTATAGTGCAGAGACGACGTCGACCGAGGGAACGAAAATACTTTGCACGCCGTGAAATATTTTAAACTCTCTCTCTCTCTCTTTCCCGCGAGAAAGAGAGAGAATATACGCTTTACTTTCGTGAAATTGCACGCGAGCGCGAGTAAAACGCTTGTTTTGCGCTTGGATAAACTTATGAATGGCGCTTGTTTAATTTCCTAGAGTTGCAAGCAGAGAGGAATAAAATGGCTTTTGACTCTCTCGTTGTTACTGTGTATAAAGATTCTTTTTCAGTTTCACTGAAGAAAAAAAACGGAAAAAACATTATGACTTTACGACAGTTTGATATGTTATTTGGCATTTGAAGAGACTCATTTGAATAATAAGCGAACGAACCGAGATAAGATTTGTAGAACGGCCTTTGGACGAAATCAAATAAACAACTTTTTAATTTGACTTACAAATTTTCTTTAAATGTTATTCGCTAATATTTTTTTATAACATTAAAATATTGTGTGTCTGTGACGACAATGATTATAATTAGTGAGTTTTCGAAGAACAATTTTTTTTAATTTAAATTAAATATGCGTTTAGAACTTTCGACAACAGCAGCCATCGTATTATTTTATTATAAAAAGTCATCAGGAGATACGTAATCACTCCGAACACCGTAATGATAAAAATATGAATGACAGTGTTTTAGATTCTTAGCACGTTTGTAAAATCGAGGTTATGCGTTTTGAAATAAAACGCGTGTTCTCATTTTAAAACCATCGGATATACAACTTTGAAATCAACGTAATACTATGAATTCAAACAAAATTCTGTATCTTTTTAAAACATCGACATTTTTATGAGTTGTCCAATATTTTATATCTCATTTTGACGTGGAAATGCGTGTTTAAAAAAAAATTGTTTTAAATCCAACATAGGTATATTTTTACGTAAATAACGTTTCACATGATTCTTTAATTAAAAAATGTGTTTGGATTCCATTTCTCGTTAAGCAATATTTATGGCGTAGTATAAATCTAAGAGCATTTTTTAATTAAATTGTCAAGTATATATACTGACAAAGGCTAGGATTCCGTCCATGAATTTCATTTTAAATAAAGACCGAGTTATTATAGGAGAATTTGAAAATTGGGTCAAAAATTATAAATTATTATTACAATAATAGAGTATAATCATACATTATTGCTTTGAAGCTATTTGTCAAAGTTACATCTCTGCACACAAAAGTCATTAATTTTTCTTCCTCGCATTCAATAGCATAATCTACGAATGGTAAAAAATAGAAATGAACAATACAGAAAAAAACTAAAATATAAGTTTTTAACGCGTAAAAACTACAGATAAAAATACCGCAATGCAAGAGTCTGTAAGATTACATTATCTTCGATAAAATAATTTTCTACGTTTTGTTTGTATAAAATATTCAGTAAAGTACTTTTTTTCAGTTTCAGTAAAATATACTGTTGTGAACTTGAACACGAGACAGGAAGAGATAAAACAAAGAACACAAGTTTTCAATTTGTAAGCGTATGATATATACATATATTTTTTCAACTATACTGCAATACTTACAAAAATATCGTATTACAAGCTTTGACACGATTTCTCGAAGCGAAATATAATACAGACGAAAAAGTATCATGAAATGTCAAAAAAACATGCGCACCAATTATAAATTGAAGAAGAAAAAGAAACAATTTTACAACTCTCATCAGCGCATTAAAATAATCTAGAGAACGCAAAACAAACTGCATGCGGGAATAAAAGAAAAAAAGGCAGGAGAAGAGGAGGAAGAAACGAGTTTCCAACGCGCGAGCGCGAGAGAGAAACCATCATATAGCCGCACACTGACAAAGTTGGCTATACATATACACACATAACAGGCGCACACTCGCGGCTCGCGTGTGCTGGTGTGGGAGGAACGACTCGGCGAGTTTGCCTTCTCTCTCTCGGTGTATGTGTGTGAGCGCGTCGCTTCTCCGTCTCTCTTCCTCCAGTGGTGCACGTGTAACTTCCTGCACCGCTGGCACTACCACGGAAAAGCCCGCGAACGTGTGTGCACGTTTCTCTCTCTCTTGCTTGCTGCGCCTGTGTGCGAGCGACGCGTTTGTGTGCGAGTGTATATATACATGTATATACCTCGAGAAGCGAGCCTTCAGCTTTAGATTATAATTACGGGCACAAGCAGTGGAGAGAGAAAGAGCGAGAGAGGGAGGGAGAGAAAGACAGACAGTCAGACAGCGGGGTAGAGAGGGAGGGAGAGAGATAGAGATAGAAGTTGGTTTCCTTCTTTTGCAGCGAAATATTTTTACGTTCGTGAGAAGACTTCGCTTTTATTTCTCTATAATATCTTTCTTCTCTTATTTTCTCCTTTAGCTCTTTTTTCTCTTTTGAGCTTTACTTTTTATTTTTATACTCGCGGGAGATCTGTTTGTTGTGTTTTTGACCCTCCTTTTTTTCCTATTTATAGGATTTTAGCGTGCACCGGAAAAAGTTGTGCAACGAGAGAGAGAGAGAAAGAGAAAAAAAGAAAAAGTCGTGCGCGATCGTGTACTTGAAATTCCTGAGCGATGAGCTGGCAGTCGATTTTTTTATTCTTTTATTGTATGAGAAAATCATTCGTTGCGATACAAACATGATTTATTCCGTTATAATTCATTCTTTTTATTAATTTGTATTTTTTAAATCTTATTTGATATTTTATTTGGAACTTCAATTATTCTGCACTCGTATATATTATTAGAGTCTGTTACGCAACACTTGATCGATCGAATATAATTATAGATTTTCATATTGCAAGCTGTTTATATCTACAGAATAAAGGAGTCCATAAAGTTGAATATAATCTAAGAATACTTTGACCAAGTCACGCGCACAAGACTCACAAAGAACCGTATTTAAATATTGCGAATGTAGGAAACTTTATTTAGTTGAGATAAAAAGACTTGCATGAGAGATTATCTAAATTCAAGCAACCATGAAGAGGTTTTTAGTTCGTAACACGTATAATAAGGAAAAAAAAGTTTGTAAAATACAAGCAATTGCGAACTTTTATTTTATATTCTAAAATTAATCGTGACTTTATTCATTTTAAAAATGACGATCAAATATTATATTTTCTGCTTTGAAATGGAATTTTTTTCTTAATGACGCCTTATTTTTATCAAAGTATGCACTATAATTAATTGCATTCTTTTATCCCGTGAAAAAATTCTTTATATAATTTAAAGGAAAAATGTTTCGACACAGAAATTTTAATTTTTAGAAAAATTAAAAACTTTTTCACGTACATACTAGCTGACATTTAAATAAAAATTTTCTTATAATGATTGGCAGTCTGTTTAGATAACAAAATGTTAAAACTTAAATTCATAAAACGAAGAAAACGTATATTTCTTATCGCCGTATAATTATTGTCATTTGATGATAAGACCGCAAACTCTGATAACACAAAAATCTTATATTCGTTATGCTACGTTATTTCTTTTTAATTTACATTTTAATAGTTTTTAAATTCATACTCTAAATCGATCATCATTAGCACGCTCGCCTTGAAGAAAAATGTTAAATATAATAATTAATTATACTTTTTATTAAAATAACATTGACGTCAAGCTCGAGCATAATAATCGAATCGTAATTAAATGATTCGACGATGATAACGATCGTACGTGTGTAATCTTCGAACCGAAGCGAATCCTCGATGTTTATAAATTGCGAATAACTAAAAATCAGTATATAATAACTAATTAAAACAAAAAGAACTCAGAATGCGTGTAAATAACGCAACGTGTCGCGCTCACGTTTACCCAAAGCATACAAAATTAAAAATTAACGTATCAGACTTTTGAGAATCAATAATGTTTTTTACAAACCTTACAAAATTTCTTTGTAAATAAGATGAATACATACTATTTTTGAGAATAGCCAAAGATGATCACATATCATTTTTGACATTATTGGATTATTATATCATAATTGATACTAATTAATGTAAAAATATTAATATTTTATACGTAGAAATGTATTACGGGCACTTTTTAATCAGATTATGCTTTCAGCATCGATTCGAAAATGTATTTATATTATTCATTGGTCGAATTGATGAATAAATAATCGATACATTATGGAAATACCCACAACAAAAACAAAGATAAACTAAAAAAATTTTTCTTCAATATATGCATAAATGTTCTTCAAAAAAAACGAGAAAAATGAAACGGAAAAAGAAATATTTAGTATACAAAAATAATCATTTGCATGACTCATGGGCTCTTGAAGCGTAGCGCGTGCGCCACTATCGATTTCGCCTTTAAAACGTATATTTTCAATTTGTGCCGTTCCCCTCCACCGAAGAACCGGATACATCGACGTTTTAGCGCCGGTGATTTGCAACTGCACTGGTGTGTGTGTGTGTGTATACCATCGGCTCGCGCGAGAACTCTACCATCGTTATATTGTTATCATACGTCGTTTGCTATTATTATTATTATTGTTGACGTTTTCACTTGTCTGCAGCGCTGGGAAAACGCAAAGTGTTCGCAGACAAAGAACTATGTAATGGAGGTTGGAAAAGCCGAGTTTTTGTGTTTTCTCGTCGATGAAAAGCTGCGTAGTTGCCGCGAGCGTGTGTCTGTGTATATATGTTTATCGCGCCTTTGACTTTTCATTAGCGTCTTAGTAAATTGGTTTCGTTTGTCGTTTATTAAAACGTCAATGCCGTTTAATATTAATAATCCTGCAACGTCAACGTTTAATTGGCTTGTTTTAAAAGGAAATCCGAATCCAATAATTAGAAAGGCATTTTAGACTTTGCTTAATTAACACACTACATCGCAATTAAATATAATTAAACAGACATTTATTAGCCGACTTATGACAATTTAAACTTAAATGATTTCAAAGCAGAATACCTTTGAAAATATATTTATATAACAATTAAAACAAAACTTTTTGGAACCTGTCTTTTTAAACTATCGAATATTTTGTAACGTTTTATAAGACTTCAATTTTCATAAATCCTATGTACTATACGGTTCTAGGCTTTACGTAAATTCATGAAACGTGTGTATTGCGTAAAAGACACGATCTACCACACTGACCTGACGATAATGATAATAAATAATATTATAATTTGATATACATGACTGCTTGCATAAATTCAAGAACATCATTAAATATCTTTATCTGACTTTGTTTTTCTCATCTCTTTAATTTACGTAGAAATTGTAAGAACTATTTTTAAAAATATGTCACGACAGCTGCGTTTATAATTTATTGTTGTTCACTTTTTTTATCCCGTTATTAAAACTTGTTGATAACCGCCGAATGTTTTATCAATTTTGAAGTACTTTAACGCAGCGAATGGACTCTCCGAGCGTACAACGACCTTGCGAGCGACCATTTCATATTTCGCGAAAAATAAACGAAAAAGAAAACACATTGAAGCACGCCATTCGTCAAAAAAAATGTCAAGAATTCCCTAATATATCACGTTAATAAAACCACTCCACATAAAAAGAGTTCTCGTAAAAATTGATTTTTAAACCTATAATAAAAAGGATAATGCGCGAGTATTAAATTCTCAGCGTTTCACAAACGAGTAACAAATTGAAAGAGAAAAAAAAGCTGAAAAAAATGCATCCTTTTCTACGCCACTACGGGGTGTGCGCGTATACTATACTCCGAAAAAAAGCCCAACGAGAAAAACCTCAAAAGGCCTCCTCGCTTATCGATTCACACACTCGGACGAGCATATACTCTCACAGACGCATATATAGCGGCTCAACACACGCGCGCGGACGTGTGTGCATTATACAGGCGCGCATATAACAGGTCGCTATATGCTATGCCCCATAGCTGACTGGCACACACCGACCGACCAACAACACAGTGACGCTCTCGCGCGCGTTTTGTCTCTCTCGCTCTCTTGAGTATATAGCAGTAGTTCTCTCCTCTATACCTATATGTATACAGCAGGCGGCCCGTCTCTCTCTCTCTCTCTCTCTCTTTCCACAGGCTTCTTCCCCTCCCGAATAGAAGTGAAGACGCGATGGCCACGACTGAGGAAGGATACTTAATTTTTTACTGAGGGACGAGAAAAAAATTATTCCAATACAGATTGAATTTTTTTCAGAGTACATTTGCTATATTTTATTCTATCGATGAGTAATTAACTACGTCGGCTCGATAATGTGTTGATTACAAACATTTCATACATACATGTACATACATACACTCGAACGGGAAGGAATGAATATTTTAATAGTTTAATTTGAAATTTGTTTGAATTTGAAATCAAGATTAATCATTTAATGCAAACACATACGCTCCACACAGTTTGAGTGACGTTCTAAAAAAAGCACTTATCAATCAAAGTTTCATTACTGCCTCTTTGTAGTCATGTTTTGAATTCGTGTGTTGCAAGGATTTAAAAAAAAATCCGACCCAGTCTATTTTAAATAAACCTCAAACAGTATATTTAAAGTGGGGTTTGCGCTGCAGATACCGTATCTCAAAAAAGCAGCGTTTCATAAGACATTGAAATTTAAATAAAAGTGAATAAATGTAAAGATTCAGCATATAACACAACGCGTGTATACGTGTATATATAGCGAGCGTCAAATGCAGGATATGAAAATAAAAACGCTTGATATATAGCAGAAAGAAGGAACGCGACATAAAGTGAAAAAGGTAAAAAAATTTCAGTTAATATCCTTCAATTTTAAGTTCAGCAAAACGATCAAAGTCAGAGTCGCTTGTATAGAGCGGGAGGGGGGTATATTCGTGTTAAATCGGTTTAAGGCACGTCTATAAATACTGACGCGGGAGCGCGAGGGAGACGGAAAACGCCGAGGGACACGCACACACGGACTCGTAGCTCGGGCTCGTATATACACGCTCCAACGCACACAGAGTAGTGAAACGAAGACAGTGTGCGCGCACGAAGCAGAGAGAGAGAGAGAGAGAGAGACGCGTCAGGAGTGAGGGAGAGAAAGAGAAGACCGAATAGGCGAGATCGAGTGAAACAGAGCGAGAGCGAAACATTGGCGGATTGAGGGGAGATGGCACGTCGACGAAGATTTCTGCTTTACCGCGACTGTATGTTTCTATTGAAATTGAGTGCCATTTTTAAAATACTTATTTGGATATTTTATATTTATTTCCTGACAGTGTGGAAATTTATTCTTTTTTTTTCTTCTTCAGTTCAAAGCGTCGAATCAAAATTTTAAGGGAAATGAATTTGCGTAATAAGGTTGCAATCATTGATCGAACTATTTCTGAATTAATATTCATGGCTGCTATACACGATGTACTTGATGTTCGTCGAACATTATTTTTAATTTGATTATTTCATGCGGATTATCATCATTAACGAATAAAATATATTATATTCATCGCGTTATTTTATACCGCACGTAATTATAATTATCCTACGCAATCTAGTTGAAAACATATACCTACAGCACGGTATCGTATCAAAAATAAAATATTTGTTCGTATAGTAAGTAGTAACAACACACAACACAGAGACGGCGTTGATAAAAGTTTTTAAAATAATGAAAAAACTGATTCATCCTCGAGATAAATATAGATTAATCACGTATTTGTAAGATAGGGCAGTATTTGAACTCCGATAAAAACATATATCATTCTAAATTTAATTTAATATTAAAAAAGATAGGTAATCACAATACTGTCGTCAGTTGAACGAATTCGTAAACAAATTCAACAGAATAGATGAAATTTCAACAGCGGAACAGTTAAAACTATTTTCAGTTAAAGATCAGTCCATTTGATAATTTTCCAGGGAAGTTTGGTGAGTTCCCCTTTTAATCCGCCCCTGCAGAATGGAACAGCATGACACACGTACAAGCGAACGAGAGAGCTAGAGAGAGAGAGAGAGAGAGAGAGAGAGAGAGAGAGAGAGAGAGAGAGAGAGAGAGAGAGAGAGCGAGCGAAGCGTACAGTATAGACATAGACACACTGCAGAGTGCATAATACCAACGAGAGGGAGAGAGACGGAGCTATACATACATATATACAGCGAACAGAGAGCGAGGTGCACGGATAAATGGAAGGAGCTCGACGGGGTAAAGCGGGAGCGGAGGGGAATATGTCGGAGGGGAGAGGGGCTTGCCCCACCACCACCACCACTGCCGCTGCTCGGGAGGGAACGAGACGGACACAGAAAAGGTAAAGAGACGTTAAGTGATGGAGAGCGAGAGAGAGGGACGGAGATTCTGAGGCAAGTATGCAGCGAGCGAGAGAGAAAGAAACAAAAATGCCTGGGAGTACAAAAACTCACTCGGCTACACGAAAAATTCGAGAAAAATAAGTAGAGGAATATAGAGGCAGCAGCCGGAGATTGCGCTAATAATCCTCTGGTGATAAAATAAGCATGTCGTTATTGATGATTTGTTTGACTTTCAGAAAAACTGTTTATCGTGGTTTAGATAAAACATTTCAGCCGGAATCACGTGAGAAACACTGTTCTGTGATATAATGAGTATGCCAGTCACGTTTGGTAGAATTAATGGTCTTTTGTTGAGAAGAAGAAAAAAAGCACAAACGTTGAATCGAGAAAAAAGGTTTAAACGTATAAATCGTTATTTCAAGCACAAAATAATAGTTTCGGAGAAAAAGTAAATTAAAATAGAGAAAGAATAATTTTGAGGTTAGATGGACGGAATGATAAAGGTCGACCGCAGAGTTTAAATTAGAACGCGTGGGCACAAGATTCATTGAAATGAAATCGAGTGATAAATGTACTTTTACTAGCGCTTACTTTCTATTATGTATTTTTCGTCTTACGTTTAATTTCAAGCTGTTACGGAAAGTAGTGCACGAATAACAACAATAATAATGATAAAATTTCGACTTAAAAAAAGACGAGAGATCTTTATTTGAAGGATAAAAATCAAGTTTGAAACATGAAAAAGAAAGTTAGCTGAAGCAAACGCTAGCGTGTGTGTTTGTGTCTGCGGTGTATGTGAATAAGTATGTATGTATGAGTGCGAAAAAGAAGAATTTCAACGTCGCGGGAGTAGGAGCGAGCAAAATAAAAACTCTAGCTTAAATCCAACTGAAAAAGTTTTAAAGAATTTTAGAGTAACGATTTTAAACAAGTACACGCACAGAAAAGTTTTAACGATTTTAAATTACGTAATAAAAAAAAGAGTGGCTTGAATCACGTTCTTGAGTCTACGAGAAACTTTAATAAGAAACAAATGAAAAAAGAAGTGATTTTAAAAATATTTCAAATTGAAATTATAATGTGGGTGTGCGACGTGGAAGAGGAAGAACTTTGCATCATAAAAGAGCGAGTGAAATGTAAATGAAAAAGTGTACGAGAGCCAGCGTGTACGTGTCATTTTGAAAAAAATTCTCGTGGCAAATGTTACGAATGAAAAGTAATGTTATGCAAATATTAAATGCAAAATATTTTAAAGCGTTATTCTAAATGTCGAATCATCAACAAATCCGAATGAACGACAAATCTGATATCCATTAAAAATTACAAATTTGAATGCGACGTTAAAAGTTTTTTTTCCGAGTAGAAAAACTAAGGAAGTTTAAATGCTGACTATAATATTATCTTTACACACGGTACATTGTCGATTATGTAACGAAAAAAAACGAGTAAATTAAATTGTATACGCAAAAACGAGACAAGCGAATAATATTTGCCTTGGACATTTAGAAAATTTAGAATAATCAAAATTATATAAGATTAAAATATAAAAAACTATGCGATGTAACAAAACAGATGAATCTCGTTTACTCGTCTTGCTCATTATCCAAGCATTAACGACAAAAAACTACAGTTTAAATTTGTTTTTTTCCTAGAACCCGACTGCAAGTTATTCAATAAAAATGGAATAACGCAAAGTCACTTAAAGTCTTAAATACTTAAACGACGACGTTCTTCGTTAGAAATTCTCGAATACTTGTGCAGCACAATAGGAAAAAGAAAAGATTTCAAAACCTCAAAACGTCTCCAAGGTGTTCTCGAACCGAAAGAAGCAGGTATACAGAGTGACAAAGGAAACGAAGATAATTATACGCACCCAAAAGATTAAAATAACTTGGAAAAAAGGAACCGCAAGAAAATCTATGTAATCAAAGCGATAAAATTGAATTAAATGGAATGAACAGAGATACACAGAGCACGTCGAGCACGAGAGAGAAGGAGAGAGACAGAGAGAAAGAGAGTCACTCAAGACTAGATATCGATAAAATACTACCGCGAGCATTTAATGGCATCACTCGAATACACACAAGCGAGCGGCCAAACACAGTCGCACACAATGGCATTACGACACGTATACACAATACACACACACACACACACACAAACGTACTTTCCGAGCAACCAGATGCTTGACTGCGCGCAGGCGATCGAGCCCCTTTTCCCCCTCCATTCAGCGAGTTGCCCCCACCGCTTCGCTCACGGCTCCACCGCCTGCCTCTTCATCACCTCGCAATCCTTTACCGCAGGCTGTCACTTTCGTGTTTGCGGCGAGCTCAAGGAGTCGCGCGGGGGAGAAGGAGGGGAGTATTAACAGCGCACGGCAGAAGCAGCAGCATTGTATACTTATATATATATAAGGGACGACCAGCCGACGAAGACGACGAGGAAAGAAGGAAGCCCGAATGCACTGATTAAATTCTCCCGCTTTTTCCGAGAAGCAAAAGAGTAGGAACATGTATTTCTCTTTTTTATGCATATGTTTTATTTCAGTCGTCGCTAAAGTGCTTTGATAGTGATGCGCTGGCTAAATTTAGACGAAGAGTCTATTTCCGGACGATGATGGTGATGATGATGATGATGATGATGATGATTTGTTTACTTTTCGAACATTCTCGAATATTCCTAGTATACTTGGTCGTCCGATGATGCATATCTCGATATATTATATTGTAAGGTCAATAGTCTTTTCGAGAACGAGCCAGCAGATGCGAGGCAACGATTCCTAAATTTCGAATTACAAAGTTTATCGCGCAGCAGTAGCACTGCGGGATACGTAGAGAGAGAGAGAGAGGTCGAGTCATAACATAATATAACACGGACGCGCACAGAAATTTCAAAACAACCATTCCTGTTTATTATTATGACGCACGGAAATCAATAGAGCTTTTTATTGAACGTGATAGGAATTAATGATACGGTAAATTTAATAAAATCAAACTCCATCGAGCTGAGGAGCTGACTTGGATTATCGACGTCGTTATTATTATATTATTATTATTTATTTCAACACAATTATTTCCCGGAGAGAGAGCGAAGGATGCTCGTTATATGAAAGTTTATGCCTGCGCGCTGCTTAGAGGTAGTACAAAGCGTATACTCTATAAACCGAATCGGAGAATGAAATTTCATCTCGAATTAATAGTTTCGTGAAATCACAGACAGTTGATAAAAGAAAACTAAGAAGCTATACATGTACGCGACGGAAACTCATCGTTGGCTATCTCATCTAATATTCATAAAGAGTCGAAAAATGAATATCATAATAATAAACTCGTGCTATTTGCTGAAAACGCCTCTCTGTGTCTGCGTATTATACGCGCGCGCGCATTTGTATAAAACAAATAATGTTTGCGAAAATATTACGGCGATAAAGAAAAGCACGCGTGTATATATCCTTTCCAATGTAATTCCAGATATATATACAGGAACGCGCGCTCGCCGGGCAACCGAGAGTATAGTATAGGTATATATATAGGTAGAGGAGGAGAAGCGCGGTGGGAGGGGAGGTAAACGAGAGGAGGGGAAGAAAGAGAAGCGAGGCTGGTGCCGTTGGCGCGACAAGGACGGAGATACACATCACCGACTCACGAGCGAGCGGGCGCACACAGACACAGAGAAGCTTGATTTAATCATGAAAGTATATATTATTATTTTCTTTCGGCGCTTTTCCCTCCTTTTTCGACTTTCGCAATTTATTTTTGGGAATTAGAATACTCGCGTGGAGTACTTTTTTTCTTTTTCTCTCAAATTTTTGTTTTTCGTGTCGAGAGAAATGTTTTTCGGCGTGAACGAGAGAGAGATAGAGAGAGAGAGAGATGGGTTAAACAAACAAGCCGATTTTACGTGCTTTTATCGTCAGAGATGGGGCCCGTCAGATAAGAGCATTGTTTGCCCGAAAGGCTTGTTGTGCATCGAGCGATAATTTATGGGCATTAGATAGATGCCTGTGACGTAATAACTCAATGAGTCTCGCTCTCAGCGCTTGTGCGGGTATAATAATATACTTATAATAATGTAACGACGCTAGATACGTCACCGACATTTCCGAGGAAATCCGCTTATTATAACGGCGAATATGCCCAATTTCCGAGAAAAATCCTAAATATAGAGCGATACAAATTGGGAAACAATAAATAACCTTGCAAAAAGCAATGACGACGAGTCGCGTATAGAGGTTCAGGATCGATGTGGAGAATTGCATTCGAAAAGGAGCAAATAAAAAAAGTTGCTATTCGTTGCGAGAGAGAAATTCGCAAAATAAACCGTCGATTATATAGGATTGAGAGAGAAACTTTGTTTTGCCGAGGAAGATTAAAGAGAAATAAAGTGCGCGAGGAGGGGAGCGACTTTAAAAGTCGATAAACCGTTTTTATTTTCGTATCTATAAAGACAGGCTTGGCCGAGAGACAGAGAAAAGTGGCGTTGGCGTATACATATATAGTGCAAAGTTGTTCATTTTAGTTTGAATTTGATTCCGCGTATATAGATAATACGCAGTTTCAAAAACATTTCGGCGAGGTCACATACAATTACTTTAATTAGTCGGAGCACTAAAAGTAATTAATTCGGTTTGTATTTTATATAGCGTGTATAGTTTGCAGCTTCGAGCTTTTAATCAAACGATACACACACACACAAACCAGACACGAATCGAATTGATTTTTAACCGTCGGGGGAAAACTCGAGAGCAGTTTTTATACGAAATAACAAAATCAAATACACCGCGGAGTATAGTGGTGGCATCGTTTCAAGTCGATAAGCCATTTTTGTTTTCGCGAAATACTCTCGCGAGAGAGAGAGAGGTAAAAGCCGCGTTTGGTATTTTTAAATGTCGTTACAAAGTCACATTCTACGCTTCGTATATCTCTCTCTCTCGAAATAATATTTTTTTGCAGCAAAATGAAAACTGTACAAAGTAATATTGCACGACGATGCAGGTCTTTAATTATTCCGAGAATGCCTGATGGAAGTAGTTCATTTTTAACTAGGCCTCGCGAGCAAAGCAGCGCGCACACGTTGGCTGTGTATACATACATTTAATAAAACATTATTTTTGCTCTCGTTTAAAAGCTCCTAAGTATTATATTATAAAGTAGTAATTACGCGAATCGCAAAGACAGCTTTGAATTAAGGAATTCACGCGCTCCCCTCAACACTATATGTATCTGCTTTGGCTCGATAAGAAGGTAGGCGTATATCAAGTTTAAACGCCACGAGCAGATTCTCGCTGTTAATTTCGAGTATAATACGAAACGATGATCTCGGCTTCCCTCTCCTCCGCGCGAACACGTTTTCTCGAGGCACACACACACATACTTTTCTCTGACGTGACGTCGTCCCGATTGATTCAATCGTCCGAGCGCAGCCTTTTATTGCTGATGCTGCTGCAGAGCTGAGCGGGCTTTATCTTTTTTATTACGTGAAATTGACAAGCTCATTCGCTGCGGCAGGAATATATTCGACGTTTGAAAATCGATAAACGGCTTTTAATCTTGCCGAAAGCCGTGTGCGGTGGTATATATATGTACGTGTGGTGAAGCCGACCTCTCGTTAGTTGCCAGTAACCGTCATTTCGTAGTAAAAATGTTTTGAATCCCGATTACAGCTCTGTTCCGAAAATTCGAGACGAGCCCGAAAATCCCTCGAAAAAAGCATAAACAAAGCGGCGAGGATTCGGTGAAAAAAAGGGAGCAGTGTATCGTATACTTGTCGAGTAGAAAGAGAGAGAGAGAGAAAAAAAAGCAAATAAACGCCGTGGCACTATGAGCGAGGCAATAAAAAAAGGAAGTACAGCGAAGAGCAGAGAGCGAGAGAAAGAGGAAGAAATCCGTGGAGGAGGAGGGCGTCGGACAGCTGGTGGGGGCAAGACCGGAGAGTAGAGCTATATACACTGCGGCGGTGGGGGAGTATGTATATGTATATATAGGTATCGTGTCGCGCGCGGCGCGAGTTTAGGGTTATACATGTACACACACACATCGAGTTTAAACGGTGTAAGTGCGCGCGTGTATAGGTAGTTGTATACACATACATATATCGAGGAGGGGGGGGGGATAAGCATGTTGGCGGCGTGAATTAAGTGCGCGCGGGCTTACCTCGATCTTATCCATGTCTCGGCGGCCGATTGTCACGCGCTGACGATGATTCTCCGACAGCTCATCTAATAGGCGGGCTGACACCGCTCACCGCGCACCATAACACCTGCACTTTTATTCACCACCACGCGAGGAATGAAGCATCAAGCCAGGAGACCGTTGTTTTGTTTACAGGCAAATCTTCGGCTGTATGAATTATTACATTAGCTGTATCTCCTTCGACGCTCGGTGACACACCACTACTACTGGCACTGCGTTGGCTTTTTAAATTTGAAAAGCGCCGGCGCACGCGCAGCGCTATACACTCCTTTCCAGGATTCTCTCGACAAACAATCGGCGAGCGCTGCTCTGCTCTGCTCTCTCGTTCTGGCACTCGCGCACTGTTGTATAGCTATACATGTGTAATATATATCTATATAATACTCTCCAGCAGTAGCAGCAGCAGCCGCTCAGCACGACAACAATAAACACACAGATCGACCGTAAACACTGAAAAACACTGATGCACGATTTTTAATTAATTTCATTTAATTTAAATTTTTTTTTTAATCTTCATTAATATATCCTATTCACTGGCTGGCACACCGATTTTTCTCCAACTGCGAGTGCGTTGTCAGCAGCAGCTGCAGCAGCACTAGTATAATATAGTAATCGAACGATAATTTATTTATCCTCGCTGCGTAAACCGTTTCCCGTGTCAGAGATAGGACACGTCCGTGTGGTGTATACATACACTGTGCACTGCACTAATCCAACACGAGAGAGAGAGACAGGCGGCAGGCTACACACATACACAGAGAGTAGGTATAACTACAACTATAACTATAACTAACACACAGAGAAGACGCGAGGAGCGCGCGGAGACGCAGCTCGACTCTCAGAGCGGTGCGACGCACGCCGCTGTCCCATCAAGACTACTTTGTATTTACTCTAATTATGTGACGTCACGGTGGGATAGAGTGCGCGCGGCTACCCCCACCAGTGGCCGCCGGCGGCCCGAGCGCAGCCGAGTCGAGCCGAGCGTGCGCGAGAGAGCGGCGCCGCCGCCGCTCTCGGGTTAGGTTAGGTCGCCGCCACCGCCGTCTATGTTGTGTAGTGGGGGAAGGGGGAATCGTCACAGTCGTGTATGGAACGCAGTCTATATGTATGTGTATTATATACGTATAGCTGATGCGGGGGCATCTAGTATATACTACACACACACACACACATCACCACACGATTTTCCGAGGGTGGGAGGAAGCCGGCGTCCGAATATCAGCGAGGGGGGATTGGCCTGGCTCTCTCTCTCTCTCTTATACTGTTGCTGCTGTGTGCGTGAGCAATGCTTTATTGTCGAGTGTTATTTCAAAATTGCTGAAATAACGATTTTGCGCCGCGACGAGCGTTCGACGGATTTGTTGATTTTATTAGGCGGCTTTGTCTCCGTATACACTGTGATGTTCGTTTTTTTTCTTTTTGTTTTCGGTGATTCGACCGCTCTGCGAACTCTTTGGTTTTGACTTATAACGATGCCGAAGCATAAATACTTTTGAAAGAATCTATGAAAAAAATTATTTTAACGTCGACGAGTATCTCTACCGTATAAGTAAATACGTATCAGATTTATTTTAGTCGTCGGTTTCGAGTGGATATTCCTTAAAAGCATCGCATACATCGCGAATCGAAATAAAACATTGCTGTGTAATTTTTACGTAGTTTCTCGCAATATTATTGAAACGTAAAGCATAATGCCTCTAGACTTCATTCTCAGAAACATTCGCTTCAATTTGCATTCATTTAATGCATAAACTGTGCTGTCTGTTCCATTTAAGCGGATCGTTTTGCAGTTTGCGTAACTAAGATTTCGAAATATTTTAATGCCAACACAACGAGAGGTGTTTCATAATTATTTTACTTGATTAAATTATATTTAATACAACCTAATAATATTACGTGTAGCATAATTGATCACACGCGTTAGAATTTCGTGTCAATATATATTATAGTTTTATCGAATTTCCTTTCAGATCCAATATTTGATAGTTAAATAAAAAACGAAGATAATAATAAGCAAGAAGTCTGATAAAAAGAGTTTTTACAATTATTTTTAAGTTTATTATACGTATCGTGCATTATTAAAGACGATTTTTCTTTGGAATTATATGTATTTGTATTTTCGGCAAAAGAAGTTTTAAAAGTATTTAAAACCGACAACGCAAACTTTTAAACAATTTGAAATATAATTCTGCCGTATATAGCACAGACACTACTCTTTTTATATTCGTACTCGTAAAAGCGAAAGAATCTAATTTCGCCTAACAGCTTTTTCCCTCGTGCTTTTACATTTGGAGATCAGCTATAGAAAAAAAAACATATTATGTGTTATTCCTATACTTGTATATTACAGAGTATAAACCTTAGTTTTACCTTTTACTTTGTTTTCATAAACCCATTCGTTATCTCCTAAAATATAAAAATTTATGGGTATCGCATTTTGCAAACATTACTTACTATTACATTTTAAAAATTATTTTTCATTTATATGAATGTAAAATCGCATAGTAATATTCTTGCGTCCATTATTATGTTTCCATACGTCAATACGCAAAAAGGTATTGATATAAAATATTCAATACCCATAGTTGCAGAAAATATAAAATTCGGATATTTGATATTACATTTTTGCATTTTTTAAATAACTTGTTTTTTGAAAGTTATAAGTAATATTGTTGTCAATTGCTCAACGTTTTAGTGTTAATAATAAAATAATAATAATAATAACAATAATAATAATAAATAATTATTGGTAAATGAATAAATTGGCATCGACAAACTATTCAGTTTAATCACTATTGTTTTCTGTAAAGAAAACGTAATCTCAAAATGTGACAATAAAAAAGCTATACGTAAGAGATAATGTATTTAGAGCTGGTGTATAATCTATTATCTACATACAAGTATAGTGTATACTCTGTACGTATGTATCGTATTTCCAAATGTAAACAGCGAACTCCTATCGCCATCTGTGGAAAAAGTCTGAACTAAAAAATAGTCTTCTAGCAGTAAACAGTATAGCAGAAGCTGCAGTCAGGAGCTGATGGTGACTGGTAGAGTGGTACATCTGTTCATGTATATTACACAAGTATACTTTTGTAGTAATGCTTATTACGCATTTAAATATTATTTTTTCCATAAATTAAATTATAATACATAATTAAGTTTGATTTCAAAACAAAATAGAACCAAAGATTACGTGTCATCAGTATCTTATTATATACAAACGCATTTTAGTGGTAAAATGTACTATAAGGTACGTATTTTTATACAGTTTATTTTTATTAATTTATGTTTACTTCACGCCTTATTTTTCTTACAGGGCCATGTTCAATTCATGATGAATAATAAAAATAGTTTGGGAAAAGTGAAACTGACGAAGAGGTTATGTTTGACAAACGCTCGAAAGCCAGGATGAAATTGAAAACTTGAATCAGTTATATCAAATGATTTGTACCTACCTACTACAAGATGCAAACTGAGTTTCTAATTATAAAACATCCTTTAAGAAAAGTGAGTATTAGGGATATTTTTCTTCCTTAAGAATGGGCTTTAACGGATGTACTCGGTATTACGGATATCAATAATAATTAGATGAATGAATATGTTTTAAAATACATTATATTTATAAAAAAAAGCTTCGATCTGGTTTCAATATAGCTATACTAATATTTAAATTGTGCAGGCATAATAAAGAATCTGTAAAAATAAGTATTCCCTATGCTTTTTAACATTTTTCAATATTTTTATAATGCTTTGGAATTAATAATATAAAATAAGGCAATTAATAGCATCAACTTTGACATTTTTTTTATATGATCTTTGGATATAAATTACATATGAATTTTATTACAGTTCAAAGACATATATGAGAATGATCAAATAAATTAGGAACTCAAAGAAGATAGCAGCATCAACGCTACATGAAGCGATAGTACCTGAAAAGAGAAATTTTCTTGAATACTTAATCCAATTTAGAAGAAGATTAAACAATCTTATTACTTAAAATGTTTGACTTTTCAAAATTTATTTTTATTAAATTTTGATTAAATATCTGTAAGTATTTTTAAATTACAAGTATAAATGAAAATGAAAAAGTAAAGGAAGAAAACAAAGGTCTTATCTTTGATGAATACAAGTAGTGAATGATGATGACAAAGATTGAGAAGGAGAGTAAAAAATCTGAGTAAGATCAATAAAAGTGACTAGCAATTAAAGATATCGCATCTGTTGGTTGAATTTATTTTTCTCTCCTGAGTATTCCATTTTACAAAGTACAGCTATACTTGACACATGACTTTCAAAGTTGCATCATGCTTTCTCTTGTTTGCATTAACTGATCACACAAAACACTACCATCATTATATTATAATCATTGCATACACATCCAAATTTTTCTTTTTAACTCTGTCATTTTTTAGAAACAAAATTCAAACATAATAATGACTAACATTCTCGTCAACGAGTGTGAATTTTTCACTTACAACCTTCACTTAATATCATGGCACGGTTATTTCTAATTTTTTTTTAGTTTCTCAACCCATCTCAGTCTACATTCAGTTTCTTTGGTGCAGTATTATTTTTCGTCTATTACACATGGAACCTTGGATCGATCAACAAGTGGTGACTTCTTTTCTCTGGCTCGGAGAGCTATGGTTTTCTTTTAATTATCATTATATATCAGCAAAAGTGCGAGAGATATATTTGAGGGGAAAGACGCATGTAGATAATATGTATATATACATACACAAAAATGCATACATAGTCATTGGCAAAGGTGCACTCGGATACGTCCAAAAATTTGTTTTTAGGCCTACACGCTCGGAGGATTCAAAAAAGCAGTTTGCTATGTGTATTAATATTGGCTATTAGGCTAGGATTTTACTTGAGTCTCTTTTTTTGTTCTTTTAAATGTTCTTAGTTTTCATCAAAATATTTCGTTGTCGCTTTCGCGGTTTCGATAATCGCACGTTTTACTTTTTCCCTTTAGACTGTTCAACTTATCAATATTGAGTACTACAAATTTCTTTGCTCGACGCAAGACTTATTACACCGCATACATTTTTTTTCAGGTAAATTGAAGACTTACAAATATAACGGAATTTTGCTGTTGCTTCGGAAAGCTTACGTCTGACAAGAATAGCTTAATGTTACTGTTTTATGTACTTTGATAAATTTTTCAAATATTAGATAGTGACTAAATGTTTAAATCAAGCATAAAGTTGTAATTTGCACATTTCATGTAAGTTAACATTCAATTTTTATCATTGTCACTCAGAGAATCTGATAGTCAAAAATAAATTTAACAAATCACGTTTAGTTTTGGTAATTCCATCTGGTGGTGTAAAATTGCTTAGATCTTTATCTTATGATATCAAAAATTTTACAACATTCTCTGAGTGTGCGAAAATTTGAAATTACAATCTTAATTGTAGAGCTTTCCAAAGCTTTTTATCATTTGCAAAAGACTTTGTGCGTAAGAAATCTGTAATATGTATATTTAAATCGGTTTCTGAAATATTTCCCGTTAATATTAAGCATTGCATTAAAATGCGCACAAAGTAGGTTTTCGTGTCTCTTAAATATTAGAGGGGCATAATACATTTACTAGAAGGACGACTGGTGTAAGTTTGTGTATCTGTGTGAGCGTGTAATAATAATAACATTCTCAAAGATATATACGTAGGTACGCGCGCAGCGAAGATAAGTTTTGTCCGCAATCAGCGATTCAATAATATTCTGTGGTTTGTCCTATTCACAATGGCATCTGATGCGAATGTGGATCAACGTATCGACTGTGAGTTTATGTGTAATTTTTCTTTTGTAATTGACGCAGAAATATTTTTGCAGGGTTGTCCTCAAAGATCTCGCAATAATTGCTGAAAATGTGCCGTTGGAAAATTTAGTGATGTTTTTTTCATGATTTTCATTTTTTCATATCTCTACAATATTGATTAATGATTATTAACAACGCATTTCCTTTAGGATATGCATCTAATTTTCTTTTACAAACAATTTTGTTCTGTTTAATAATTGTTAAACAAAAATAATAGTCTAATTGAACCAAGTAAAAAGTAGGTTACGATATCTCATAAATCCATAGAATTCAGGCTACATATATTTTGAAATATATTACTTTTTTTATACAAGTTGCAGTCTTTAAAAATTTGCGTGGTATTGGAATTTTAAAAAACAACATCTTTTTGTACTTCAGCCTTGTGAAATGAAAAAAAAATTGTCAGAGAATTTTTTTAATGGAAGACAGGAGAAAAATATATATTAGATTAATTTTATAAGTCATTGCCTAGTTTAATATACATTTTAAGAATGTATATTATTTATATAGTAGAACAAATAGAAAATAACCGACTATAAATATTACAATCAAATTACTAGATATCTTTTAAGCTAACACATACGGAAGACAAATATTTTATAGGTAAAATGTTAATTTGAATTTAAATTCCGTTTATAAAGTTTTCAAAATTGTTTGTAAAACAATTAGATGCTTATAAATATCACATACATGATAATTCTTAAAATGATCACAACTATACGTTACGGAACAAACAAAAACTCGTTTACAAAAGATATAAGACAGATCAAGTATTACGAATAAAAAACGTAAAGTAGCGAAATCACACTATATGAAATTTTAGAGTGGCTCCAAAGTAACATTGTCAATGCAATATTAAGTAAGGCGATTGATTTGAAACGTCTTTCCTACATTGATATATATCAACCACTTCATCATCTGCAAGTATAATTTGCAAGGACTTGTGTGTATATGTATTTATATAGACGGCGTAATTTCGACAATCAGAAAATGTTTCATTGACAATATTCATTATAGAGGCGCAGTGTTATACATTATTTTAGAGCCACCTTTACAAAGTTTTCTCTTTCTCTCTTCCTGTTTCTCGTTTTTTCTCATTTTATCTCAATCTCTCGCTCACTAACTTCATTTTTTTTTAACCTTTTCTCACGTAAGTAACTAGACTAGATTTGGTACGATGCTGTATAGAGCGTAAACAAACAATATCGGTGAAGTATCACAGCTGGCTTCCAGAAATATTGAGAATTAAAAATAAAGTTTACGGAGATTCTAGAGGCCTTCGGCAAGTTTCTCATTTTCTTTTCTTATATTAGTCACCTCAGTTCGATCTGCGTAATTTCTATATACTCCCCCATGCTTCTTAACACTTTTTTTTCTTTTTCTATTATACATCTCTTTGGCTCTCGTGTGAGAATGCGTGTATGCATGTACGCACACCGGATTGTAGTTTTTGGCGAGTGACGCTATGAAACGTAGAAAAAATTACATAAATCGCATCTACCTAAACCTATGCGGTTCACTATATAAATACGTTTTTTCTTTTGTTTGTTTAAATCCAGTCATGCTCCATAAGTTTGATTTTAGCCTGTTATTTGACCAAACACAGTCTGACCTCTGCTGTTTTCTAGACGATTCAACGTAATTTTCGCAATCATTCGAAATTCCGGATTATTTCAGTAAAAAGAATCAATCGATTCTCTTCTATGTCTTATAACTGGATTTTAAAAGCGCAGAGATCAGAGTCTGCTCGACGAAATTCGGCGTCTCAGCAGTTATGGAAAAGCTCTTTACTTAAAGTCGGACGATCGAACTGAAGTAACTGGGCTCTCTTTTGCGCGGTATTTTATTTTTTTTTATCATTTTTTTCCTATTAATGACGTAGATTGTTATAAGAATCGTTAAACGCTACCCGCTTTATTAATATGTCATTAATAATTAATCGTTAGACAGCATATATACCTCAATCGCTGCACCGATGAGTCAAGTCGAATCGAAGAAAAATACGTTTATACAAGCTTTCGTTGCTAAATATCTCTGAACATATCGGCAAACGTTCGCTCCTCCCTCGAGGGGGGAAGAACGAATGTCTTGCCGCGCTAAATCCCGTTGTCCTGCAGTCATTGACGTAATCGGCCCAGCAATCGTTTCTTTTTTTTTTAATTTTTTTATTTATTTTTCCTTTATTACTCTTAATACATATCAAAACGAGCGCATGGTCAAGTTCGCTCGAGGTTTCCGGTTTTTTTTTTGTTTTGTTTTCTTTTTTCCATTACTTAGCACTTTTTATTTATTCTTCTTATTTTTCATCCTCTACACACCGTATATATTTGCAGAGAAATAATAATCACAGATTTGCTTCGTCGTAAGAGTCTTAGCTCTACGTCGACGTACCTTAGGAAATTCGTCTAGGACACTTGGATTTAGATATTTTTCATTTACTTTTAAGTCAGACGTTTTATCGAGGAGAAGCCTCGTTCTTATTTTCTTCATTCTTTGTTTAATCTTTTTTTGGAAAAATAAAGGAAGAGTCATTAGTCGATAAGGATTTGTCACGTTATCACTATGTCGTTAATCAAACTGTTGTATATATTTACTTTCTTCATTCCAGGTATTGGGAAAACAGGTATAACTAACTGAATTCACGTATACTGAAAGTTGACTTAATATTCGTACTGTGTATAATGACTAATGTGGATAATAACGTTAAAGAAACAGCAAGTTGGAATCCGTAAAAGTAAAGTAATGACTGAGCTATAAAAATACGTATGACAACGTCATTGATTGAGATCATATCAGCACTTTCGGTATAAAGTTTTTAATAAAGAGCCTAGTCTAGGGCCCCATCGCGCTCTCGTGTACCCTTTTTTATATAAGGTGGGACTAATAACCGATCAAAAAATGATCCTTCAAAAGACTATGATATGAGAGAAGGCGCGCAGAAAGGTCTCAGTGCGCTCACTGCGCGCGCAAATTAAATTTCGGAAACCTCGGGCGAACGTCTCGCGTACGACGCTCTTTTTTAATTTTGGACATATTCGTAAAATATTTTTCATCTCTTGTGTTTTTTTTGTTTGTTATCTTTCATCGTTTTCTGCTTTACTCTCGACGATACACGAAATTATTTTACCATTCGAAATAGACTCTTCATGGAAGAAAAAGATTTGCGCATTTCAAAGGCTGCGCTCGGATGATCTGTTTCATCAACTTTTTACGAATACATAATAGACGAGCGCGCAGCAAAGTTTCGCGCGAATAAAAAGCCATATAAGCGGAGTGTGCTGGATTGTTTATTTTTGTGCAGTTTATTATTAAATCGATTGAAAATATAGTATATTTTTTTTGTCAGGCTTTTTTTGTTGAAAATATTTATCAGCGTTTGACGTCTATTCTTTATATAATTGTGCATGAAAAATACGTATATATCAGGGCAAAAGGTTCTTGAAACAGACCACGACGAGCCTTACAAATGCACTTTGCTTGACATAGTACAATGACTATTCGTTTCTTTTTTTTTAAGATTCCCTGCTCACAACAACATGTAAGTATCTCAAACGACGCGCGCACTGGCCGAAAATATGAACACAACGAACGTTATACGAACCTTCGATTTCTCTCTCAATCCCTCCTTGAAGATTATGCGCATATATAATATAATGTATAATAATAATAATAATAATAGATGAGCCGAAACAAGCGAAGGCAATAGTAAAAAATTTCTTCGAGTTTCAAGTTTTCATTGTACCATGTCAGCGATTAGGGGGGAAGCAAAGGAAAGCAATAACCTCCCACACGTACCAGCCTCTCCGCGCAAAGATCATAATAAAGTTCTACGAGTTGCTGGTGTACCGAGTATGTATATATTTATATATGAACAAGCGGAGTTTTAAGCGTCACTATTAACGACGACTGACGCCGAAGTTTCATTTGTTCGAAAAGTATGCCGCCTATCTCGCGCGCATTTTTCCACCAGAGCTATATAAGTATATAGACCCTGGCGCGACAAGCGAGACGCGCATTCTTCGAGACGCGCGGAATTTTATTCGAATAGTTTGAGGCTCGAACGCGGCGCGCGAATAACCGGATTCCGCGCGCAAACATATATTCGAGTTTTTCTCGTTCCCTAAAACACGCACGATAAATCTCTTACAGTCTAGAAGTTTCACAAGTGTTGGAATTTTCTCGCGGCTTCGTTATATATTCAAAAATAACGCGCGAAAAGTCAAGTTCTCACGGTACATATGTAATATATTATATAATCCAAGCTCGGTCAGTAAAAATATCGTCGATATCCTCGCGCTTTCTACATATACGCACTAGAGAGTATTTAAAAAAAAGCGCGGGAACCGAGCTTTTCGCGCGCGATTCAAACCTCAAACTCAAGAACGACGACGACGATGACACGGATTCCTAGTTGCCATCGGCGGCAAGGGATGCCTCGTCGTTGTTGTACTTGATACCCTCCTCGGGCCGTTCGTCGATGGGCTCGAGCACCTCCTCGACGCGCGTGTACACGTCCTCGCTGTCCTCGTCGTCATCGTCCTCCTCCTCCTCGTGGTTCTTGTCCTGCTTGGCATCGGCGTTGGCCTGCAGGGCCTCGAGCACGTTTTGCTGGATGTTCAGCTGGCGTACTGCATTCACGAGGTTGTCCCTGAGTATCGCGTTCGCCTCCTCGTCGTCCTCGGGCTCTCGCCAACTGTCCGGTACGAAAGTCATGCGAACGATCGTGTAGAGCTTTCGAAAGCCGAGCTTTTTGTACAGCGCCTGGCTCGCCTCGTTCTCTGGCCTTATCACCACGAACGGCTTGTAGCCGTTCTCCGCGACCCTCTTCGTCAAGAACCTGTGGGGTGAAAAACAATAATATATAAGCGTGACTGATAGTGCGAGAATAACTGATATATCCATACCTCGCCAGCTTGGTACCGTAGCCTTTCCTCCGAAACTCCGGCTTGGTCTGCATCGAGAACATGGCACCGTAGTAGGACTGAACCATCCAAGCAGCTAGACTGCCGTTCGCGAACACTCCGGCAGCTGATAGGTTCTTGATAAGGCGAAGGAAGAGCTCGTGACACTCCATGTCATTGGCTGGGTACAATTCGTGGATGCCCTCTGCGTGCTCGGCCCTTAATGGCAACACCTGTGGAATACATATTTTTTCAGTTCTCGTGTTGTTGGCATCAGGAATGCGATCATTAGAAGAATCAAAGGGTAGAAACCTGAACGTCGACGTCGCCGCTGCCCTCGTCGTCGCTTTGTTCCGTCTTCTCGGGCTCGTCGCAGGCCCAGACGTCGCCGAGAACCCGCTCGACGCTGCCCTGGCCCTCGTATAGCCGCGACAACTCGTCCGCGATCTCCGAGTGGACAAAATTGATGTACAGCGGCTTCTCCCAATTGATCAGCACGTCCTCCTCGCGCAGCAGCCGCAGGCACTCCAGACGGTCGTTCGGACAGAACGCACCCACGCTCTCGTACAGCAGAC
Source organism: Cecidostiba fungosa (assembly GCA_900474305.1). Lineage (NCBI taxonomy): Eukaryota > Metazoa > Arthropoda > Insecta > Hymenoptera > Pteromalidae > Cecidostiba > Cecidostiba fungosa. The sequence goes on along the minus strand of UCOJ01000965.1, from coordinate 15,303 downwards.
CGTGGCACTGAAACAACGACAGGTTTCTGTTAAGCTTTTTTCGCTCTTGACGCAAGCACCGTTCGACAAAATTCACTTTTACTGTAATGTCTAATATTTTTACAAAATATTGGAAAGAATATACGTTTACAAATTTGATGCATACGAAATTTGTATTTATTGTAAACTTCGATAAAAAATGCCTTTATATATTAGCACATTTTTTCATGATAAAGTAAACTTGTCCCATAAATTATGTCATACTAATGCAATTATGTATTATCTGAAAAATTAAAACAGTGCCCTAAAGTAATTTCGACGACTTGATGACGAAATTATAGCAGCCGGGCCGACGTCCATTATAATATTGGAACTTTTTAATTTCATGAAAACTCTTTAAAAAGTTATTTTCTGAATGAAGCTAAGGTATATAGTTCAAGTATAATATCCCATTGGGACTAGAAGAGCTGATAATCAATATCGTTATTATTTCTTCCTAGAGTAAAATCCATCATAATCAGTTCAAACTTTTACGTAATTAAAAAGATCTTATTTCGAGTAGGTAGTAGAGTTTTTCTAAAATCCAATTTAATACTGCATAAAATTTCGCATTGCTTTGAATTCTTAGTTCAAACTTTATTGTAGATAAAATCTTTTAAAGCACGAAAATAAATTGAAAAAGTGAAAAATGTTCAACGTGATTAAAGTATAGTACTCATGCTCGAGTGATTTAATAACAGTTCTTGCGGATGATACACGACGTAAATAAAATAGTAGCAGAATTATAAAAAAGGGAGAAAATTCTTTCGCCCAAAATCAAAATCTATCATTAAACATAAATCTCAGCAAGTTCTGGCAGTTTTTAAAAATGCTTTGCAAAATGAACAAACTTAATTACGCCATCGGAATTGTCGTTGAATCTCTCGAGCGTATAAAGATTAAATCCGCAACCTAGTTTCCCCGTCGCAAGTGTGCCATAAAGCTCTCGCATTACACCGATGTTATAAGCTTGTCATCAGAAGCGTATATCTAAAAACCCGTAAAACTAAATCCCTCCGACGGATCCCAAGCTCGATCTAACTAAAAAAAAAGAGCGTTTAGCCGCTCGAGCGACTCTACTGCCCATCGCACCAGAAGACGGACTAAATAAGCTTGTAATAAAAAAACGTCGTTTTTGGAAGAGTTGACAAGACACTCTCGGCCAAGAAAAAAAAGAGAGCATACGAGCGCCGCGACAAGATCTTATAATGCGAAGACGGTATAATAACGGCCGACAGGAAAGTCAATAGCAATATCCTCGTCTGGATTTTCCCGGGCGACCTTCCCCCACTTGGACACGAGTTGCAATAGTATAGAGAGAGAGAGAGAGACCAAGAGGCGAGTGCCATATTGGCTTTCCGCGCGCGCGCGCGAGCTCGAGAATCGAGATTCCGGCTTAGGCGGCTAAAGTGGATATACCTTTGCTTGCCTCGCGCGATACACACCAGATATTTCAAGTGCTTGCAGGAAGGACAACCGCCTACTGTGAGCTCTGACATTGAAAGATGCCGAGTCACCTGCGACGATCTGCCCTTGATTTTCTGCATCTTCTCGATTATTCGATTTGCTCGAATCGTCTTTTTTACGCGCGGCGGAAACATGAGATAAGTCGTTGCGGAAATGAGATGTGTATATTTGTGTACAGATGTTTTCCAGCATCGCTACGATATACAGCGAGGGATTTGTATGCTTATTCGTAAAAACTATTTTTTTTTAAAGTGTCGTATAGCACTCTATATGTATTAATTCGGAGAATACGTGTCTGACCTAATCCGTGTAATTCTACTTTAACGCCCACACAGGGGCTTTGGTGTATTATTTATATATTAATAACTAACTGATATAATATTTACGTACCTATTTATTAAAAGTATTAATTCGGAGAATACGTGATGTCTGACCTAATCCGTGTAATTCTACTTTAACACCCACGCAGGGGCTTTGGTGTATTATTTATATATAAATAACTGATTGTCATATTACTTATGTACCTATATATTAAAAGTACTTGCAGAACAACATTCTTAGTAGAATTTGATATAGCAATAAAATTTATCCTCGCTATAATCAATGACAATTATTAAAAACTTTCCATGACACTTTGCGTCAATCTGACAAAGAGAAAACAAAACTTCTAACACTGCAATCTACGTAGAATTTCCCTTAGAATTCAGAAACTTGCGGTACAATTAAGACAAAAGTCACTTTCAAACGTGAAGAATTTTAGTTTCAAAAAGAACATCCCCAACAGCATCTACACGTGTATCAAGATGATCCCTACTATCTCCACAGTCTTATAAGGATTCAAATATCGTCATTGTGGGAAACGAATTTTCAAGGTATTTTATTATTATAAAGTCGAGCTTTCATAAGAGAAAGGTGGATGAAAACTTCATTAATGAAAGAGTTATGTTCATAACTACGATGGCGTAATAACTCAAAGTTATGCGTTGCTTTTTACTGCTTTAATATTTTTTGTCATTTTCTATAGAGTGCGCAATAGAAATTACTTTTACCGCCATTAAGTTGCCACTGCAGCTTGAAGGACATAAGGAGCTTTGTAGAACGCACAGTATAACAAAAGTAATGAAAGACTTGCTAATAACAGTAGACTCAGGCAGTTATAGTATGAGCGGCCCAAGCGACGCAGGCTCAACAAGAGTTTTGGCATAATAGGTGACACACCGCTATATATACATTCTGCGCGCAGATTCTGATGAGGGAAATAGGAAAGTGCCGTCCAAAACTGTTTGATTTTACGTCTACTATGGCTACTAATACGTGTATATTGTTCGTCTGATAGATATTGAAGTCTAATAAAAGTTGCACCTGTGAAATAAGTGATGCTTATATTCCTGAGGGTATCTGCCTTTATAGGTACATCAATGTTTTTCTTTCACTTTATCTTATATGCAGTATAAAAGCCATATCCTATATGCAGCATAAAGGCCATCCATTAAAATAAAGGGAATCTGACCCCTTTATCCAAGGAGTAAAGTGATGTACAACATTTTCAACTCAACTCGAGATATACTTTGTTATTACTTTATTTTTAATGCAACAACATAAAAATAATTGCTTATTTTGAAAATAAGAGTACAGTAGCGGCTGGTGTGATAAATTGTTTCAATTGTAAATCAAATCTATTTATTTTTACCTTCGTAGTTTTTTTTTGAGTTGCGTTATATAATTGATTGATCAGTGAACCTTATCCTTTAACGATGGAAATCCTTCACCTTTAGTTAGTGTACTATATGTTTGGCTTGACTTCAATACGGAATAAATACGTTTGAAAGAGCAGCTATTTGGACGACACGTGAAAGGTGACAAAGATCTAAATGACAAATTTTATCTCAAACGCATTTCCAACAAAGTAAATCGACCTCTGCAGACTGAGATTTTCACTTTCCCTTTCAAGCACCTACGCTTTTACGTCATTTTTAATCCATTCAAGCAAGTGTAAAAGGTATCATGAGCCCTCTCTCACAGAGGAAAAGCTCGTGCGCAAAAAATTCACAGCAAGCGAGCCATAAATTAACAAGCAGCCAAGGTAAAACCCACAAGTCCCTGGCTCGTCAGGCGTCGGAAAAACTCTCCGCAAATCCCAAAAGCTAAATCCGTGCAGGATATAACGAGGTCCAAGTACCAAGGCCACGGCAAATCGAGACTCGAATGAAAAAAAAAAAGACAAAGCCACCCCGAAAAAAACAAGTGGTGAGACTGCAGAGTGAGAGAGCGATTAAAAACCAAGGCAGCAAGGCGAATAAAAAAAAACAAAAGCCGACGAGGCGAAGGTGAAACTGCAGTGTATAGCAGCGAAGAAAACGAGAGTGCGTTTCGCGTAAGAATACATGGGGGTATGTGTACACAAGCCGGGGTGAGAGAAGAGGGAGCCTTGGCGCTATGCCAAAGTGCTCGCTCGCTTATGTGGGCCAACTATATACTCCTTCCTTCCAAGTCCGGAACCTGCGGATCGACGGAGGTACAGCATTCGTGCGGTTTGCCGTATATAAATTATACGGGTGCGCTATATGCTACACAGCCAGTCGGGAATTATCTTGAAAATGATTTAACCATTAGCTGCAGAGGCTGGAGAATTCACTTGCGCGACTCTGTGCGGTTACTCGGTAATGATGTGTGTATGTGTCTTTACAACTCGGTATTTTTCTAGTATCGCGTTCGTTTCTTATTGATTTTGCGGAGAAATGTATATAGATTCTGGTAGGCTGAAACTTTATCTTCTTTTGCGAACTATTATTTCATCGCATGCTGTGTGGAATTATTGAATCATTGATTTTTATATGCGGATGTCTTTTGTGTAATATGTGGGTATTCGAGTTGCTTCTTCTAAAAACGTCGTGCATTCTTTTTCAATATATGCTAATTAGGTACGTTAATTAATATCTTTCCAACTAAGAATGGTTTCTTCTTCATCTTGATTGTTATATATTTATAAGTTAAAATCTCTACTTTACCTTTACAATACGGTCACAAATAAAATTTACTTTACCAGCAGTTTAAAGCAGTCAAAACTCGAACTAATGAAATCTGAAGAATATTCATCAAGGAACAAAGCCGGATCATCTGGGAATTCCTAAATCCTTAAGCGTTTCCTCATGACTTATATAGGAGCAGAGTTACCCGCTACTGCAAATCTCAGCCAACTGATGACAGCTCCCGAGTAGCTTTCGGCGAAGAGAAACCACGAACCTTTGAATTTTTTAGTGGCGGTGAGTAAATTTCGCAACTGTTGGATCAAATTGTTGTCCCGCGTGCACATATATACACTTTGGCTCTATTATCCCCCGACTTACCGCAAACTTCTTCCGCGGAGTGATTTATCGACGCTTTCGCGAAAAGCTAACTTACATGTATATAGGGTTATAAATAGCGATTTGGAACGACAATGTTTGTTTCTCGGATAATATTCACTTATAATTCAGTAAAGTTTTTGTTTTTAATACACGGCGTATTCAATGTGTACATCGTATATCATTTAACCGAATAATGTTACATGAAAATGCCTGAGATTTGTGAGGATATAACGAACATTTTTCATTCAGCACAAAAGAAAACGTACTAATATAAAAAGTCCAGTAGAGTGTAAAAGAGTTTTAACGTTTTATGAGAAAAGTTCGTATAAATTTGTCTTGAAGAACTGGAAGCTTTTTTATCCTCCCTCTGCTCATATGTATATACTTTATTTTACAGAAACTTTTTACTTATACTGCGAATTTAAGTTAAAACAAAAGTAAACACGAGGGACATAAAGCTGCGTACTAGAGTACGTGATGCAGATTTACTTGTGAAACACTTAAAAATTTTAAAATTAGGGCTTCGTTTGCACGATTTCACCATTTGACCTTGAACTCTGAAAAATATGGTAACGAATTTTTCTACAACTCCAAACAACTTCTAATGATCAAAAATAATTCTAATTTATGACACCTATATTCAGTATCGTAATTAAAATAGTGCACCAATACATAATTCGTCCTTTATCGTTCGCTTCTCTGCGCCAAAATCGATCTCAACTCGGACAGCTTTATAAATTAAACAAGTCGAAATAGCTCCTCGAAGCTCAACTAACCGATCCCTGGGTTAGCCGAACATTTTAAAAGAGCCCTAACTCGTAAAATAAAGTCTTTTCGAAAAAATGAACGTTGTGCATATAGGCACAGGGGACACGATTCGTCTCTTTTGATTACGTATAGACGAAATGGTGCGGCCATCGATCAGGCAGATCAGATAGAAATAGAGGAAAGTGGCTCTCGCGAAGGACGAGCGCGTGGATAAGTCGGATTCGCTCTCACGGCGGGCTCTTTTCTCTTATTCTCTCTGCGGCTATGCGCCGCCGTTCCGGGAATTGGCAATTTGCCTCAAGGAAGTCGCCTTTTTCCTAATTTCCAACGAGCTTCTTCTCCATTATTTTCAGCCTTTGGCTTCAGATGCTCTGTTAGAGCGAGTTGATCTTCAAATTTTCACCATTTTTTACTCGCGTTCGTGTGTGTGTGTGTGTGTGTACACCTATACACAATGAGGAAGCGAATTTATCGAACCTTTTTGAACGGGTGCACGTGTGTGCTTTTCGTTTTTCTTTCGCTGCTGCTGCTGCAGAGTCAATATTTGATTGGGAGGACTTCTTCGGGAGGTTATTTGTGATTCCCAAATAACTTTCTTGAATTTTACGTGCGAGTTGAATCTTCATGTAAATAAAAACCGATGTTTTGAAAATTTGTATTTCAGCTTTCGATAAAAAAAAAACTGCTTCTATCCTACAAATCGAGAGATTCGGCAACATTTTTCGGCCAATAACAAATATCAGAGATGGATTAAAAGCAGAGTCACTACTGGGCGAACATATATAGACGTGAACTTGGCGTAAAGCAGATAGGAGCTTTGAAAAAAAAAGAAAAAAAAGTCTTTTTTGTCCCGGACGTTTTACTGGCGAGGAAGATTAAAAAAGTTAAATGACAATCGATACCTATATTTCCGTCCTTTGAACGTGCGAACGTAATCTCCGAATGGATGTTGGATAACGAAGCTCGTTTTTCCAAATGCTAATTAAGTTTCTAATTAGTCATGTAAACGCATTTTTTCAACGGATTCCAAAGCTCTTCAATTTTGCGCAAGGATGGCAACGAATGCATTTAATTGAATACGTTACTTTCCTGCAGGGTACGTTAGAGATGTATATTCGCGCACGTGTGTGCTTGGAAAAAAGTGTGACCTTATATTCTTAAACCTGAATGAAAACTCCAATTGTTCGTACTGAATTTAATTAGTGTATACGAGAAAATTCTACGAGCCATGTAGGCTGGAAGCCTTTCATGTTGTTATAGCGGGAGAAAAAAAATTAATTTGCATGAAAGAGTAAAACTGATGAGATTCAATTCCGCTTCGGGTTTTCATTATTAATTAAATGTACAAGCATTTTGCAACTACCACTGCCTATTTTTTATTTCTATTTGATTATTATTCTTGTAATTATACGGAATATCGAACCATTAAATAAAAAAAGTATATGCTCACAAGTCATGTCTTACACTAATAAAGCAAAAATCATGCGAGCAACACATTGCCGGAGGCAGTTATGTTTCTCATAGTAATAATTTCTAATTTGTTACTGCAAACTTTGCTTTCTGCGAAACTTATGAAAGGATCTGGCTAAGACTTTGAAGACCAAAACTTCTTTTCAAATTCACAACCAAGCGAAGTTGCACGCTTAGAAAAACAACCAAAAAGAGCTTGCTAGAACTATAAATAAAATTCCTAACATAACGCGTGAAAGTGAATAATGAACGGATATAAGGTAAAAGAAAAATAAAATTTTAGTGAATAATGATAAACAGCACAGTTTACGTTAAATTATCCAGAAAAGCGATAACGAAAAGCTCCGATACTTCCGGTAATTTTTCCTCTAATACACCACCGCTCGAGCGTCATTATCCCCCGCGCTCAATATAAAAGCTCGCTTTTACCGCGGTAAACTCAGCGCGCAACGAGACTATCATAATAATCCGCAGGTTAATCACTATCGACGAGAGTCTCCTACATGCTATATGTATACTTACCGAGAGTGTCATCCCCGGAAAATGCAGGCACACAGGAACTTCCGGCCAGTCATTAGCAACGTAAAAGTGAAACTCCCACACTTTGTTGCGCATGTAGGTCAGCAGGGTCTGGTGAAACTGCAAGAAAAAAGGGAAAAGACAGATGTAATATATAGTATAGTAGAGGACGACGCGTATTGGATAGGTACGTCATTTTTCTTCGCCGCTAACACCTTTGTGTGTAGGAGAGCGAAGGTTATAAGGTATATAGAGAAGAGACTGAGAGAGGAAGGGAGATTGGCCTATTTTCGGAGAGTTTTCCATTCTGCGAGCGCGTGATGGCAGAAGAAAAGGAAGCCTTTTTCATTCCTCTCTCTCTCTCTCTCTCTCGCGTTGTATATGTATACGCAAGTGCGAGGAGCGGAGAAACGAGGCGACGATCGTTTTCTTAGGAAAGCGTGAATCATTCTATTGCAGCGAAGAAAGCGAGCAAAGCTTTTTTCCTGCGCGTACTCGACTTTTTATGAATTTCAGGTCAAACGTTATTTATTTCTCGGCAGCTTCATCCTCGCCGTTGTTGCTTCAGATAGAAAACGTGATTTACTCGTGAAAATATATGCTTCTGCACAGATAAGTTGTATACGTGAGTAGTAACGATACTTTAATACGCGGCAGCAGTTTAAATTTTATACTCTTGACAAGATAAAAAAGAATCATAAAACGTAATTATATCTCTAGTCAGCTATAAAACTCCCCAGGAGTACATAAATTTATATTTACCCTCGTTCGTCCTCTTTATTACTTTTGAAATTCGAGTTCGAAACTCTCTCTCTGGCCATCTGTTTTATCGTTCACAAAGAAGCATAAATACATCATGTATAAGCTCATTAAATTTGACCATATAAATAACGCGAACAAAAAGGGGCTACTACGTTTTTCACCATCAACATAAAAGATAAATTACAACTAAATTAAGTGAAGCCACTTTTGATCCCACGCATTCAATAATAAATCACAAGTCGTCTTAAATGTTCAACTTTACACCGTATTAATAATCGAACATTCGCAAAGCTGGCGAAACTGGCGTGGTACCCAATTGCGAAGTGACTAAATATCGAAGATCGCTAGAGGCAATTGAATAATTTATTAGTCTCAGTTCACAAAGCTCGCATTTTCGAAAATAACTCTGTAACTACATGTAAAATTCGAGTTCTTTCGTCAGGCTTTATATTTAGATCTTTTTTAGAAAGCACGGCGGTGGTGCGCGGGCGCTGCAGAAGGAACTGTACAATTGTTTCGCGAACTTCTCAATGACACTGGCAAAGTCGGGCAAAGTTCAGCCGTGAATTTCGGAATCCATAAAGTACACGTCACTAGATCAGCGCCAACATCTCTTGCTGTGCAGCGCAGCCTTGATGTCGTCGCAGCGGTGCTTTAAATCGGCGTTCACCTTGTCTTATGTAAAAAGCCCGCAAGTAGCTATATACCGAGCACCTGCATGTTCCCCGATTAAAAAAAAAAAAAAAAAACTGACCATTTTCGCCCTTGCATAACACCGAAAAAATCGTGTTATATAGGACGAAAGAAAAAAAAATACTGCAAACGTCATAATAATAATTATAATAATGAAAGGTGCTGCGGTGCACGAAAGCCGGAACACGTTATTATAGCACCGTCGCACACACGCAGCTTCGAATATGGCATGTCGCCTGCGGCAGCGGCACATTGCGAGATTACGGCATCGAAAATTCGCGCAGACGCGAGGGTCAAGGTCGTCACGGATGGCAGTAGCTCTCGTCGCCTGCTGCATCAGAAGCCGGAAGCCATCTCCGGGAGTCGTTGGACTTTGCATGTTTCGCGGAAAAACGAGCACTTCTCGTGCGGATGATATAGAGATAGTGTGTCGTTCGAGGTGAGTGGTAATGTTTTTCTCGTTTTTTTTTTCGAATAAAAAAATTGATTTTTTTTTAATTTGCTCTTGTTCTGCTTTTAGCTGGAGCAGTTAGTGAAAATAATGATTTCATTCGCATCATAATCTTTGCTACGTATTTCAGCGTATTAGGGTAATGGTGCACGAGACCTCAAAATTATATGCGGGGAGAAATCGTAAAGTTTATGCGATAATCGGGTCGTCAAATTTCACGATGCCTTTCGTGCCGCTTGGATTTGATTTTCAGCACTAAGAATAATTGATTGTGACTTAAAAAACGAGCATAAATTAAAATCTGAGTAATCGCCTTAAGGCACAGTCGTCAGTAACTATAGGTTCTAAACTTAATTCCCATTGTTTTACATGAGATGGCGTTAGAGTATTTTCACAGAAGTATAACTAAAAGTGTACTATGTTAAAGTATTGATTATAATCTACAATATATTCAATTTTTGAGAATGAATTCAGTTGCACACACTACTGCTTTTTTTATAATATCGAAAAGGTCAGGTTTTGAACCAACGGAACAGCATATGTGGGAAGCTTTGCTTTTTTGCTTTAATTTAAGAAAAAGTGCTGCTTCAAGTCATCGCTCAACAAGCTTATGGTGGTGAACATGCTCTATCTGAGACAGCAAGCAGAGAATGGTTTAGACGATTCAATAATCGTGATTTTGATCTTAAAGACAAAGAAAGTCCAGGACAGCCGAAAAATTCGAAGATTAAGAATTCGAGCCCTGACTCGGTGCAGATGATCCATTTCAGAGAATTGTCCTTAAAGAATTATCTGGTACATTATAAATGTTTCTGAAATGGCGATTAAAACGATATGTGAATTGCTGCTTGAACGATCTAAAAGAAAGTCACTTTTATATCGAATCGTGACTGGCGATGAGAAATGGGTTTATTATAAAAATCCCAAACGGGAAAAGTATGGGTGTATTACCAGTCGAACCACAGGTCCCTCAACGTAAAAACGCAATATTCATGCTCAAAAATTGATGCTTTGTGTTTTGTGGGATCAAGAGGGTATGCTAGTATACCACCAGTTTTTGAAACCGAGAGAAACTATCACAGTTGTTCACTGCAAATAAAAAAAAATTGAAAGAAACGAACCACCTGCTACTCAACTAATTGTCAGGCAATGTATAGCATGAGCGGCTCAATCGGCAGACCCATCAAGAACGCAGTTTTGACATAAGTGACACACGGCCATATATACATATACGTGCGCAGACAGTGATGAGGGAAATAGGAAAATGCCTATGCGCCACCTATCGTCGCTAGCAAGAGACTAGAGTTCAAGCGGTGGGAGAAAAGGCCAGTCCAAAACTGTTGTGTTTTACAGCTACACTAATAGCTTTCTGTCCGTGGATAGTATATTCCCGAAACAAAAACTCAAAAACCAAAAGACACTTTTAAAAAAGTATAAATTATGCGATATACCCTTGAAAAAGAAGCTCGTTCAAGGCTTCAATCAAGCCCGCTCCCGTTTGCCTACCGATCAATCTCCTGCAGAATTCACATCCTCTCGCGCGTCATTAAATTATAACACTCTCTCTCTCTCCCCCACTGCGGCGCGTCGAGGCGGCTCCTCCTACACAAGCTTATATAAATGCGGAAGAAAAGCGGCGGCAAAAGGAACTGAACGCGACGCTAATGCACCAGCTGCATGTGTACACGCGCCTGGCAGCCTTGACCCCGAGCCTGCGGCGCGCGGTGAGCTTGCGAAGTTCACGATCGCGCGCCGCATAGCGCCGCGCGCTAAATCAAAACTGCCGCAATGCTATAAGGAAGGTGATGTGTTTCTTTTTTTTTTCTTATTCGCATTGAGAGAACCGGCCTTCTTTGGGAATGCGTCGCACGCGTCGGATTGAAAAGTTGATGAGGCGCGAAGCGGAGCACGTGTGCGGGTTAGATATATATTCTCCTTGTGGATTTTGAATGGCGCATCGTTTCTTTTGATTACTTTCAGTGCCGGAGCTTTTTTCTACCAGTTGCCGATTCGACGTTATTGCGCTCGAGATATAAAAAATTTATGAACGGTAAAGTTAAGGTTGCAGTTTCTCGTTTACCGGCGTGCGATTGTTATACAAAAAAAGGGGCATTCTTGCTATTACGATGCAAATTTTTAGTTTCACGGAGTTATAGTCGGAAATGAAATATTTCGACGGCTGCATGGAACGTAGATATCTCGAGGACTGCATCATAGACAATTTTCATAAAAAAGAGAATTTAGACGCGGAATTTTTAAATTGTCATGCGAACTACGACTTTATTAAATATCACTGATGGTTTTTGCTTGCGCGTAGAAGAACGAAGGTGAATCGCAGTCGTCGGAATGTACACGTGGCTGCAAGTAATAAACAGTAAAGAAAAAGTTACGACACGCTTTTTTATATTGAAAAACATATCGACACCCTAAATGCAAACATACATACCGCCCATCCGATAAAAAGTGTGCCGTACAAAAAAAAATGCTCAAACTTGGAGTAAAAATAAAACTTTTACCGCAACAGTATAACTTCTCTCTACCGCGTCGTTCTTCCTAATATTTCTTTCTCTGTCACGCGGGGGAGTACACGTATAAATAAAGTCATAGAGCCCAAGATAAACTCGTCGGTTCAATTTCAATACATAAATTCCCTCGGCAATAAAATACTCTCAGCAGGTCAACACTTTTTTCACGTATATTATCGCGTTTATTTACCCAATTAGCGCGGAACGCGGCGCGCGGGAAGCGTCTATATTTCGGATTTTAATAGACCGTTAAAACCATATCGTCCTCGCGAGCGAGTGAGGAACCGGAATGCTTCGTATTTACTCAAGGTATCCATTATACGCCTCTGCACGTGCAGCACGTGTGTATGTATGTATCTGTATAACTCGTCGAAGAGTCAAACATTAATATGTATGTCGGAACGTATATATACGTATAGTCGGTTTGCAGGTCCGGGTTTAATGAAGCGGATTCTTGCGTATACGCCTTTCGTTTGTCGACTGTTTTCGGCTATACAGCCTCTGTGTGCTATTATATCGGAATACGTACAAGAAAACGACGTAATGCATTCGACCTTGAACTTTAAAATATGCCACGTAATTGACGGGTATCGTGATGTAGTTTACCGAGTCGCTATACTCGTATACTATTCTTGAGTTATATATTTCTTTTACTCAATATTTTTCGATATATTTTTTTATATTGTGCAATTCGTGAGATATTTCAAGCTTAGGATTTCCTCTGGGATACAGGTATATGCTTCTGCGTTGGATTACAAATCGAGCTTCAAATACAAAAACACTTGAGAACTCAATCTATTGAAGCTTTCTAAAGATCCTTTGCAAAAGTTTGCTCGAATAAGAAAACACGAGAAAGCAAACCTATCGCTTTAGCCGCGAAATTAAATTGCAGCGAAACGCGCGCGCGGGCGCAGGAATATCTTCCGCGCAAAACTGCGGAGTGCGAGCCAACAATAGGGAGTTTGCGCGCTTCTCGGTTTACTGCCAACTGACATGAATGTTTAAGACTTCAGGACGAGCTGTTTTTCTTCGACTGTCGTCGTACAAGTGCGATTTGACTTTCTCTACTTCCTATTTTCCCTTTTTATTTTCTACGCGATATGTCGATAGAATAGTAAGATACATATACACATTCGAGCAATTAATTCCTACATAACGATTACAATGCGCATAATTAGCGATTTACACGAGAAAGTCGAGCCGCAGTTCAGTAACGATCGCGAATCCGAGCAGCTACCATTACACGCGGCTGACTTTTTCTCCGGACGATAAAAAAAAGTACGTTCCAGTCTTCATTCGAACGCTAACGAGTTAATCAACTCGGTAAAATCCAGCGCTGCAGCTATTATACATATACGTTCAAGCTATGCGCGCTGCTCTGACGTTAACTTAAATAACGTGCCTTTCGGATATATGTCGAATTCCACTAAAAATCTGTCTTAATTTGGTTCGATTTTGAAATTTGAAACATACAGTGCTAAAATCAATTGAAAATTCTGTGCTAATTAATAAGCGATATTTCTACTCGAAAACAAATATCCGAGTGGTTTGAGGCAACGTATGACAATTACCATTATTATCTCCCAGTTTTCCTGACCCGAAAAGGATATTTTTTAGTCTACAGTAGGGTTTGGCACGAAATTCAAATTTGAAAATATATGTTTTGGTACGTAATAAAGTAAAAATCAACTGGAAACGATATTATTTTGTCTTTTCGATATATTTCTTAGTGCATTTTTATTAGGGAGGTAAATTTTTTAAAATTAAAAATGAAAAAAAATTTGTAAAATTTGACACTCCGGTGACAAATCTACTTACTATTTTCGCACACTAAGTTAATAACAAAATCAAAATCATATTTCCATACTTTATTCAACATATCTTTTTTATAAATTATTTATTATGCATTTTTCAGAATTTAATATAGTATACAAAGAAGATACTCGTGACACCGCTAGTGTATCGCCTCAATCATGGTCAACCTGAACTTGGTCATATGCCTCACATGTCATCGCTGCAGCGGATTTCACCATAGCCGCTTTGACACACAGCAAGCGACACTTCGACTTCGGATAAATTTCGGAGAAGTAGTACGCAGCAGTATATATAGTCGCTTACTTTATCGACAACTGCGCGAATAATTAATTTTTTCGAGCCTCCATCTGAGAGGGAGGGAGGGAGGGTTGTATAGTGCTCGGAGTTTGCGTGCTTCCGAGACTTTATCGAAGAGGTGGCGGGCTTGAGTTAAGATTGCCGAGAGCTGTGGGTGTAATTTTCGAACGGGTTGCTAATATACGTCGATGCGGCGTTTGGTTGAAGGAGGATATATAGAGAAAAGTTATTTTGAGATCGCCGATAGTTCGGTTTTACGACAACTGCGGCGGCAGTGAGAAAAGAAAAAGAGATTGTAATCTATTATTAAGTTTGACCGCGGAGATAGCCGCAAAGTTAAACAGGCATATAACGCACACCAACCCCGAATCAGTTTAACTTTATTCTTTAGTTTATCTTAAGGAGCTATAATTATTAGAAAGAGTATGCAAAGATGAAGATCACGTAATTTTGCTTATTAAATGCAGTAAAAAGATAGGCGAATGGAAATAAACTATTTATGAAAAACCAACTCTTTTTTTAGTTAATTGAAAGAGGTATACTTTAGCGTAGAAATAAGATTTGAAATCCTTAAAAACCCCCCTCTCCATGGCTCCGCCAATAACTATCCACCATTCCCCTTCCCCTCCCGCCACAATAATGTACCCATTCAGGACACACTTAATAGTTTATTAAGTGTGTCCTGAATGGGTACATTATTGTGGCGGGAGGGTGGGGGAACGATGGATAGTTAGGGGCGGAGCCATACGGACGGACTTATAAGGCCAGTGTCTTCCGTCTGGGACTCATTCTATCCGAGCAGCTTCTACTGACAACAACAGGTTTCTTGCGATGGCTTTTGAAAAGGATAACAAGTCCCTTAGGATAATGGTTCTGCAGTTGAACCATCGCAAGCGCACCTTGGACGAAGAAAAGCGGCGATTGGTAGAGCGAATGCGGCAGCTTGAAAGGTGCCGTAAAGAGCAGCAACAGTTGCTCGACAAGAGGCGCGAGGCCCAAACGGCTGAGTAGGAAATTACCAGTTCCGATCCAAAAACAGCCCTTTTCAGGGCTATCAGAAATTTATACATAAATCAGTCCTTTTCAGGACTATCATATTCTTTGTTTACAATCAGCTCTTCTCAGAGCTGCGTTTTTTTTCAGAATAAACTCGTTTTAGACTTCAAAATTA
>UCOJ01000964.1:0-51949 GCA_900474305.1 Cecidostiba fungosa | reverse complement strand
GCCTACAAGTCCATGACTGTAAAACAAGACGACACAAGTCCATTATTGGCTTTTTTCTCCGAGTATTTACTGGAATCTGATCGTTCATTGCTTGTTTTTTCCGAATTAACCTTCGGAATGTCAGGAAACAGGTTAAAAAACAATATTTTCTTGTAAATCAACAGATAAAGTCCCAGAGATGCCCTCAGCACACGAAAAGCCCATTTTGAAATGGATTTGTCATTTTTCTTACTTCGGTGTCGACTTGGACGAATTTATATCGTGATCGCTCTCAAACTCATGTGAACCTCTCGGCTCCTGGCAACTCTCTGGTTACACAGTTCGAATTCGATGCTCGAATAGTCATCATATACGCACACGCTTTTCCCACCTCACACGCCATCGCTTATAGACGCTTACTTGGTAGAAAAGTTAGCTAATTGGTGAGGAAATTAGCTTATTTAAGCGAATTTTGTCACCATTTAACTAACTTTTCTACCAGGGCTGCGACGCCAAATTTGAATTTCTCCCCAAGGCCCTTACGATATGTATCTTATTATAAGCTACTCCCATTCGTTAGGCCGCTGTATGCTGTAATAAAATATCGACGCTGCATATAGATCATCTAGGATCGTGCGACTATCCGATCGAAAGGAATAATAAAAAAAATTTGTTTATTATATTATTATATAGTCATAAGCAAATCAGTCGGTAATATTGTGGCGCGAAATTTAAATTTTAATTTGACTTTCGATGCTTGCTAAGGGCCAATTTTTCACTATTGCGCTTCACAAAAATTTTATTTAAATTCGAATTTAAATAGAATTTAAATAGAAAGTGTTGTAATACGTTTGCTCGTAAAATGCATGTTTGTTCTCGTTAAAGAATCATTAAATTTACAAATAAACTCGCGGCTGAAATTTACGAAAACCCGACAAACAATGCATTTTACAAATAAAATTTCTGTCAAGTGTGCAGTAATAAAAAAATTTCCCGGAAAGTCAGCCTCGCATATAGAATGGCGCCCGGACTTAACAAGCAAGCTCTCGTTAATTAATATCAAATTCATATCACCAGCTGCAAAATTCGCACCCGAATCATAAACAACGCATTAATCATTCACCCCCGCCGTCATATATACCTATATCCCCGGGCCATCAATTAACGATCTTCCGTTATTAATTTTTCAACTGATCCGAGAGAGAGAGCTTGATATTATAACCGAAGATTGAAACTTAACGATTCATAAAAACGTATACCCGCACCAGTAAATCATCCCCGACATACACACACATAGACACGTGTATATTGTTTCTTAAAATTGTTATTATATCAACCGTTTGAACAAAATTGACTAACCGCGCTTAGTTCTTTAATTTTTGACGCGCAAAACGAACGAGCAGTTTCATTTGTCTCAGCAACCACACAACGCGGAATATTTGCAAATCTCTCATCGATGCATCTCCGTGTTTGCCTGCAATCGATGAAAAAAAAAAGGACAAAAGGCGCGCACTGCACACGCGAGTGTAGTCAGTATAATCAAAGGCGGGGACTGCATCAAAAGCCCGAATCGAAAATGGTCCGGCCTTTATCTACGTTCCTTTCTCTCTGTATATATCTCGTTATACGTTACCGTTTTCCTTTGCATTCTACTCTTTGCTCTTATCTGCAAGCTTACTCTATGTACTTTTTTTTCTTCTCTTTCTCTCGTCGCTTTAAAATCCTCACTGACTGCACGGCTGCGCGGAGAGAGCCTGATTCTCTCGCTGAATAAAATATCAGCTTTAATTGTAATTAAGGAAGGGACATCAGGAGATTAAATATAAGTAAATAGGGGATTATATAAAGTGTTATAAAAACTCGAATTAACGATTTTCCTCTATGTAGTTAATATATATAATCTGCGAATTTCCTGTATCTCTTTCTCCGACCACTATACCATATTCCTCTCTTTCTTTTTTCAAATGTCATTCGCACACTCCCGACCCGTCTGCTTTTTTCTTCGTCTCTCTCTCTCCCTCCCTCTCTTAGCTTTGAAATACCAGGAATAGGTGCAGGATACGTGTGTGTGTGTGCCATGTATATGTATATATAGTCGGAGCAACGAAATGAATAAAACGACGTACATCGACGCAGCTGTGAAATACAGCTCGCCGCCACTGGGGGTAGTCGATACGATATATAACGTCTATATATAAATATACACGTATACGTATATACGCGTAACGCGAAAAAAACCGGGCGAGGAAAAATAAGCTCTTGGGGGTAAAAAAAGCGGGGAAAACGAAATAATTCCGCGCATATGCGGGATAAACAAAGCACGCGCGTACATGCGGGTAATATATTCCCGGAGTCTGACGATTGCCTATTGTCCGCGTTTTTCGCGGTCGCTTGAGTTTGGAGATTCTTTCTTTCATTATTTTTTTTTTTTTAAAGCTCGATGGCGTCCGGGTGTGGGTTGCACGCGACAATGGCGTCATTTTCATAAGCACCTGGAGTGGACCCGAGGAATATGGGATGCTATAGTTGTGGAGTTTCGAGGGGTTAATCTGGTTTGCTGAGAGGACTTTGTGATGATGATGATGATGATGCGTTTTTCGTTGAACTTGCGAAGCTGTGGGTGTGGAGTTTCGTGAAAAATTGATTAGCGTGGATGGACAAAAAAAAACAGCTAAAAGCGCGATACTTTTTTTTGTATACTGAATTTTTAAAATGATGAGTGGTGAAGTTTTTCTTTTTCGTACAAGAAACTTATAATAAAATATAAATATTTTTAAAGCTTGAAGAGTATACATTTTTACGAGGTGTACGACATTTTAATAATTCTGTTGAAAGTCAATTCTTTCACACAATCAAATATTTAGAGAGGAATAATGTTTGGAATGTTGAACTAATAAACACGTAAAATTTGTCAATAATTGATTTCATCGAACTTAGGAATTTAAAGACATACCTGTGTACGATTGAACGATGCTATCAAGTGCCTATACATGAATCAAAACGAGAAACATGTTAACTTTTACGTTTTAAATTGCAAATAACTATAGGCCGATGCTCGTTTTAATACACACTAAAAAAGCGTACAAACTGCCTTCAATAAGTAAAATCAAAAACCCTCAACTTTTGAATCCCCGAAAAATCTTCTCGTCGGTCTACTATTTTGATTAGCGCAGAAAACCCGCTCGACTCTGATATCTATACAACCAGAGCGGCGCATTCGTCCACCAGAAATATATATACGGTATATAGTATAGAATCCATTCGGTATCATCCGGCAGCAGCTAGCAACTGAAATATTCACGGGCGGCGGCTTTTCGCCCGGCGAATCGAACGAGCTCTCGCGCTCTTTTTCGCGTATCACCGTGACGCCGCGCGTATTTTCGCCTTACTATACCCCCGAAATCCTCTTGGTCTATACTCTTTATATGTAAGTATCCAGCACCAACGAAATAATGTAGGTTCGCCTAACGTAATCAAGCGCGTTTTTTGCGGCGTCAAATGAGCGTCGAAATGAATTTTTTCCGGCTACTTTTTTTTCGCAAGAGAGAAAAGTGTAATGTAAGTTCGAGACGATAAAGGAGCGCGCGAACGTGCGCGGAACTTTTATACGAGAGGGAAAAAAAATTGAGGGAGAAGGTCTTCTCAAAGGTGAAAAGTTGAGCTCTCGTTGTTTCTTCTCTTTCCTTTTTTTTTCTCTCGCTGTTTTCGCCAAGTTTCGCTTTTGGATGAGTCGGCTGATGTGCTTTCGGTTTTCGCAGGAGATTCAACCGCTGCTCTCGATTTTTCGAAACTTGAAAGTTTGATGACCGTCGTTCGAGTATGTGCATGTGCAAATGTGATATTCGAGTCGTTGAATATTTAAGGTAAAATATATCCCGTGTTTCCCTTGTAAATATTGAACTCCGGAAAGCGCAGATATATATGGAGTATATTCGTTGCTCTCATCTACGAAGAGTAGTTCAGTTTCAGATTTCCAATGAAGACTAGTGCAGTTCGTACGCTAATAAATATTCAAAATGCATATTTTATTTATAATAATGGTTTGATTGACTCATGAGCAGAAAAATGATAGAGCTAGATTCTTCTATTACAAACGTACGTAGCGTACGCGACTCGATTTCTTGCAAAAAATCGAAGTATGAACCACCAATCTAATCATTTTTTATGGTAAATGCGATTCATTATGATATTTTTTGCAAGAAATTAAATTCGCATACTCTTCTCTAAGTTATGTAAGTATGTTTTTAATAGAAAAATCAAGTCTATGATTTTTCTGGTCATCATTTGAGTCAATCAAATCATTATTACAAATAAAATATGCATTTTGAACATTTATTAGCGTATGAACTGCATTATATCTTCATTGGAAATCTGAACTGAACTACTCTTCGTAGGGACCGACGATATATACTAAAATATTAAACAAGTATGTGCGGGTTGTTGAATATACAACGTAAAATAAGAATTTTAAATCGAGTCGTCGTCGTTTTTCATTGTTCGTTGCCAGCTTCGAATTGAATTCAATACTAATCTACCACATACCTCTCAGTTTTGTTGTTAAAACTGGAGTGTGATATATGTGAATGACAAGTGGCACATGGACACTACAGTTTCATTTTTCCCTCATCAGTTGAATCTGCGCGCAAAGGCGAATTATCCGAAAAATACCAGCGAATTAAATCAAATAACTCAGCTAATTCCAAAGTGCAATTTATGAAGTTTGATTATTTAATTTACAACGTCAATCATTAAATTCTTGTTAAAAGCTTGTTAATCATCGGCTACAATAAAATTAGATATAGTTCAGAATTAACTACATCGACTGCATTATATAGAGCGAAAATGCTAATGCTGAAGGCACGCGAGTGCGTTATATAAAATAATTTTGTTCTACCTCATCAGAATACTCGAAATTCGCGCAAATTACGAGCACATAATTATAATACGTATTATAAAAATACGGAATTATTATTATCGGTAAGTACTTTCATTAGGCGCGAAATTACTGCATAATTATTAATACGATGTGCTGCGTCCCGACGAAACAAAGTTCCAACAGTTGTTAATTAGACGTCGTTCCATATTTATAATCGCGTTATCATTCGACCTAATCCACATCACAGCAAAGTCAAATCTAACGCGTCAAAAACTCATGGCAGCGCGCAAAACTATAAACCCGACCATTAGGCTAATTGGCCTGGAATTCGGATTAAACTCGGCGATATATATACGTATATATAATAACGATGCAGCAGCGTGACGTTGCGCGAGCGTTTATGTCTTTGCGGTGCGACTACGATTGGCACGCGACCGCAATACTGCACTATATCGCCAAACACAGACTATGTGCTTATGTGTATAAGTGTATCTGTATATATACTTTAGGGGATAAACGGATTGCCGCGGAGACGTGTCTTGGCGCCCGGCGATCGCTGCGGCTGTCGTCGATGACTTTCGAGTTTTTGGAGGAGGGGATGAGAGTTTGACTTGATGGCTCTGGCCGCGAGTTGTCCGTTATATAATATAGTTGCTTTATACGATCGCGATTTACGGGCTGAAGGCGGCGGGTTGAGATTTTTGAGCTTCAAGTGGAAAAGCGACGCTTTGGTCAGACCGTAATTTTGCAGCTGTGCAACGACTCTCGCGTGCATCACCAGCTGGCAAAAAGCCGTGAAACAAAAAGCGCGACGTGTCAAAACGTAGCGAGATTCTCGACGCCTATATACGTGTCCCGCATTTCTTAGACCTCAGCATCTACTCCGCAGCTATATCTTCCTCAAAGGCACAACCGCCTAGGGATGCACGTTGTCAAATATTCCGAGACACGCTCCCCCGAGGCGTCTCGCTCTTTTCAACGGCGTCGTATATGCCCTCTGGCTTTCACACAAATTTTTCCTGATGCCGTATGGACGATCCTGGTACTTTTTAATTTTATTTATCACTGAATTTTTATTAGCCCGTCGAAGTATATAGCAGTGGCAGTGTTGCTCTAATTGCGAATAATCAAGGAGTATGGAATTTTCAGCAATATTGATACTACATTCTCGAAAGTTTATTCACATTAATTATTAATCCACGATATAGGCCAGTTGTTAATTAGTTGACCTCGGCTACTGATACACAACAAACACCGAGACATCAGATTGAATTACACTCCAGCACATCGATATATAGTCCTCTCGGGATCCATATAGCAGCAAAAAAAGCATTGGCAGCGTCCCATCGAGTCTTCCAAAAAAGAATCCATTACCGCTCATTCTCCGTGGGCTTATAATCCGGTACATAAAAAAGGTCTATAAGGCAGAAACCCGAGCCTCGAATAAATTCATCTCTGGCGGCTCAGCCGCGCGTGTTTACCGAAGCTGTCAACGATCGCTCCCGCGTAACGTTAGGATAAAAGCCAGCGACAAATGGAACTTGGCCTGTGGGATGTATAGTCAGGACGAAAAGGTATACGAGTATATAGAAGGCTATACTGGAGAAATATATGAAAAGGATCTATATAACCAGAATTGCCGAGTTTACGAGCTTCAGCGAATAAAACGTTTAAATTAAAATATGTATACCACTAGGAACAGGTATTTGTCAGAAATTATTTAATGTTTTATTTGATTCAAAACTTGAAGACATTAATTATTTGCGATAATATGGATATTAATGTTAAATTAGATAATTATTCGGAGAAAACTTTGCGAATTCATTCCGTGAAAATGAATATTCGCGGCGGAAACAATTCTGCTTCAATATTTACAAACTCGATCTAATATTAGATAATTTTCAGAAAATTACGATTACCGCCTTTAAACTTCTAAAGGAAATCCGGTTATTTGAATTCATCTCGCCCTAAAGCTGTTTACTCATATTTTACTTAACGATCCTAGACTCATAATTTTATATTAATAAATTAAATGTTTACCTAGCTGCGTTCCGGTTATTCGAATTAATATTTTCCTGAAAAACTGCTTACTCACATTTTAATCAGCGATCCTATAAAATCATAATTCAATTTGCACTAAATTAAATATTTGTTCCTGTGTTTTACACCAGACTTTTACGGAATACGTTTTTTATTCGTGGATATACGAAAATACGTTAGTTAGAGCAACTCGCTTTTTCTTTCAGCAATCGATATCGGAGAAATATTCCCTCTAGAGTTTTATCAGAGCCTGTGGATTTTATTCCGGTAAGTATATATACATATATATCCGTGCTATTAGCAAAAAAAAAAAAAAAAAGTTCCTGTGCGTACTACACTATAACGTATATCCAAGTATTTCAAAAGACGGTATTAACGAGCGTATGCCTTCATTTTTATAGAAGATATTGCACGTGATTTTTTATCACACAGCTGATCCTGATATCTCCATATCATATTTCAACGCGCTTTTTCTATTTATTTTTTTGCTTCGCCCGGCTATGTGTAATATAGGAAAACATTATTTTTTCTCTAAGTCTTCTGAACTGTATGTAGGTATAAATTCACACGAAATTTGTAACATTACTCGTATATAATAATCCCATGACATATGATAATCACTTGTCTGTATCGAAATCTTTGAAGAAGAAACCGCTTGGCTGAAAATTCCATTCCAAAAACCATCACGCACGCATACATCGCTCTTGGACAATCCAATTCCAGCAGCGCCGAAAAAAAATCCGACACCTTCTCAAGGTAGCGTAGCAAAAAGAAAGAAGACCGAAACGTCTGCAGTCGAGAAAAAGGCAAATCCCTATATCTGACCTCACATCTCACAGGAGCTTTCCGATCGAGCGGTGTATCAAAAAAACTCGCTCGTCTTTGATTTTTCTTTGGAAAACCGACCATTTGCATGTCGCACCTTGACATAAGCACAAAAAAGAAATCACAGCTATTACTTATATACTCGTCTATCACAGTTTATTTTTTCTCTGCGGCGTAGAGAGTATATACTTTTTATATAGCGAAAAGTCACGGCATACCGTAGAGTATAGTATATAAAGGCTGAGGATGACGTTCCGCGGCTATTGGCTTTTAGTGGTCCAACAGATATAAAGAATCGAGCGGATATCAAAATTTTAGCGTTTCATATATATACTGATGGGACGAGTATAGCGGAGAGAGAGAAAAAAAAATAGAGCGGTCGACTTTTTTCGCGAATGGCTTTTAAGAGCTGACCTTTTCGAAGGACGACACACCGGCTGTGGCCATACATATATATACTCTACTGCGAAATTGTTTTATGAACGTTTCGTTCGTACTGCGGGTTGTTTTAACGCTGATACGTCGGTCAGTGGAATTCGATGTATTGTGCCTTTTTTTCACTTCAACAGAAAAAAATTCAAAAGCAAACTGCGCAAGTACGTTTCTCCGTCAGAAAAAAAAGAAACGATGGAGCAAAGAGATAAGGGCTCAGTGATATGATGATCGTACTATACTTGCGCGTGCACTAAAATAATGTTACATCAGAGCTGCAGTTGTTTCTACTAAATTATGCAACATAAATAGTATTTGATTTTCCTTGTTATCCGAGATAATTCAGATCTCTTTCCGACTGTATACAATCCTATCACAAAATAGCAAGATTAATTTCTCAAAACAAAAGTAATAACAAAAGCTCCCCTTATTTATATTAGTCTCATTATTCAAATTTGAAAAAATACCGAAATCGAAACAGCTTTATCATCGTGCCATGCGTGTGCATGAAAATGGTTTAAATTAAAACTATACAACAACAAAAAATGAGAAAGTCGGGACCACGAATTTTTCGCTGATAAATAGGCCGCTATTTTTCACGCGGAACTGCATCCATAATACGCATAAATTTATAAGTTCAAAACAGTCATCGTTCACGCGCCTCGTGTCCCCGTGAAAATCCATTAAATAAATCGATGACTATACGACGCCCGAGAAAAAAAAAACACGAAACGAGAGACGATCGATGCTCGTGATGGTTCGTTTAATTATAAGAAGATCATAGCAAGACCTTCCCGGGAAAACGAGGCCGGATAAGGGGAAAAAACAAGAGGAGCCTTGATGTTAATTGATGTCACACATCACAAGACGGCACATCGATCAGAATCTGGATCAGAACGAATCGGCTCTGACGTAAACACGTGCAGTAATTTTTATCAATTTAAGAAAACACAACAGCTAATACTGACGAGGTTGTTAACTTCGTCTTCGAAAGATATATCCTCTTTAAGCGTACCTTATTTTTCGTACACAGAGTTAAGGCGACTTGAAGTTTAGCTTTTTTTAGCGAGTACTTACCCACTCCACCAATTTTGCTAATGAGTAGAGCATTTTCAGCAGGGTTTTGAAGCGGCACTTGGAACCGCGGGAAACTTAAAACTTCCGTGCTTTATATTCTAAAGTTATGCTTGACGAGATTTTTTGACATTCAAGCTCATCGACGCAAATCGTTTATATTTTTTTTTTTTTCTTATTCGATTTCACGTGTATAATCTAGAAAAATAAAAAGATCGTTAGTAGTTCCGAAAAGACGATTACGCTCGAGCTTTTATTTCTCGAATGAGCGCTGCGCGTATATAGCCTCTTTCTTTGGAAGAACTTTTTCTTAATAAAGTAAAAGATAAGACTAGGGGACAAAACAGGAGAAACAAAATGAAAGGAGCGCTGCGAAATTTTCATAGATAAGCTACTTATTTGAATTTTAGTTAAAAGTTGTGTAGTTCTTTTTCTTTTTTTTTACTAAAACATAAAATACGAGGGAAAATGGAGAGTGACCTAATTTATGGTTAAACTTTAATATTACACGAGGAATCGCTGAACTTTGTTATTCATCGTATTGAATTGTAAAAAGTTGTACAAAATTATACTCGAGGAGTGAAAAGTCGACAAAAATCACTTTTCCATTAATGCGATAAAATAGCTTCACGAATCATGGCACTACATTTTGAAACTCGAAATCTTCCAAGAAATAAATAACCATAAATTATCATGACCAAATAGAAGATGCACTTCGCATGGTCCTTTGAGATGTATACGTTTTCTTTGAATCTACGCATTTCCAGCTGAATTTCTCGCTCGAGTGATTTTGAGTTAAAATCACAATTTCGAAAATCAAGACACTCTCGTCTGCTTTACTCAAAGAGCAAAACGAAATACTTTCAAGTAATATACTTCACCGTATATACGCGAATAAATTTTCAACCTATATACCACTATATGTATATAGCTACACACTCACTGTATATACTCAGGAAATCTCGATGAGATTCAAAACTCAATATTGAGTCTCTCTATACCACTGCAGGCTGCTCATTCTCCGGCCGATCAAGCGTAAAATTAACGTCGTGCTAAATCAGCTCGTCGGTATTTTTTGCAATATACACTGCGACACAAAACACTGCAGCAAAAAGCCATGCACAAGAAAAGGGGCCAAAAATCACGCAGAGAAAGGGAGGAAAAAAAACGGAGCTCGAACGGGTTCGTGTCGATCAATCGTGTGTCTCTTTCTCTCGTTCGCAAGAAAGCCAGAAAAAGAATATCCGGAACGAGAGCGAGATCCGTCGCCGCTAGGGATTAACGTGCGATCGAGCGCATAGCTTCAAACGCGTTCTATAACGACGACGGGGATGTGTGCCCGAGTATATATACGTGAGAGAAACTGCGATGCGGATATACATTAATTTTCTGCGTCCCGACGTTCTTAATTATCTTTTCTCATTTCGTTATATATATATACACCTGCGGGCTCCCCACTGATGTCTTTCACTGCGGCTTTTGTTTAGCGCGATCGACGCGGCGAACGTAATATATTTATTCTATAGTTTTTCTCTTTTATAGAAGATTGGATATAGACTTGAGGGACGAATTTCATCCCCGCAGCACCGAAATTATACAGGCACCTAACTCAACAACGTCACCCAACACATATACCTTATATATACTGAAACTCCTGCACTCGTCAAAACAAACGGACTGCTCATAATTAAATGCAAATATCATTATGCAGGTAGCGAGCGCACTTAAACAAATTAAACGCTTCGAAGAGGAGAGAAAAAAATCGACGAATTTAGCTTTCCATTATCTCTCGAGGTGCGCGCACACGCTACAGACCTCTCATACTCATTATTTCATCCTTCGCTTACGTGTTCTCTTTTCATCGGAGCTCTGCCGATCTCGTATAACGAGGACACGCGGGTACGAAGCGTTCGGTTCTCTCTTTTCCTCTAGGGAGAACAATTTGACGTTGCTCTCGCCTTTTTTTATACTTTGTCCTCCTTATCTGGCTTCCTCGTCGCTTCTTGAACGTGTATATATATTTTTCTTCTGCGCTCCACCTCTTTTTTTATCGTGCGCTTATCCCTCTCGGTGTATCTATACTAATTTCTCGGTGCGTTCGCTTTGGTCGATGAGCGAAAATTGCGAATTTTGTGTGTAGCGCAATTTTTATTTTTGTTAATCAAATCAATATAGGTATGTCCATTCGAATAATCTTTAATCAAGTGGCAATAATAAAACGTAGATTTTTGGAGTACCGTGTAAATTGAGGAGACCATGTTATTTTTTAAAAATATTGGTTTTATATAATAAAAAGGAATTTGTTGGAAATCAAAGGCTACAAAAACTAAATCTTGAATGTATACGTCACTATATATTTCTCGTAGAGAATAGACGTGCTCCTTTCCTCTGCTACTCAGAATAAAGTCTAAAGTATATTGAATATATTCTGAGTTTGTTGCTATTTATGTACCCCGCATTTCCAATAGAATTCCATTAAAAAATTATTCAATTAATTAATCAGCGTTATTCGAAGAAAGATTTCAACGGAAATGTATTATTGTAGAATTATTCTCGGCAAGTGTAAAAACATGGATTGTGAACCGAATCATCGGAGATAATAATAAGAGAGGATAAGATTTTTCGGTGCTCTTGCAAATTTAACGCTCGGCGCGTACGCGTTAGTTTCGCGAGCCAGAGATTATCACTCTCGAGAGTAGAAAGAGAAGGAACAGGCCAGCCGACTAACCAGCGCCGATTAGACGCTCGAGAGGTGAAAATAGGCCAGCCGTAATGTCCTTATCAATCTCGGCAATTTTACGCTGTTAAGCAGAAACCTAGTAGATGTAGCTGTATATATATAACTACCTCGTCTTTCCTCCTTCTTCTCTTTCTATTATAAGACACACGTACATGAAAATTCATCGGCTGGTTCAGAGATCTTGGTGTATTAACGTTAGCTCTTCTTTGGATTTGTGGTGCATCAGTCGAATGCTATTTTCAGAATTCGAGAAATTACATTAATATTAATTAATTTCAGCTTGACTGTGGCACACTAATATCGCTGTGATAGATGAATAACTCGATTGATCGTGAATTGGTTAGAGAGCCTTAAATTAGCTCTATTGTTATTCCTTATTCAAGTTACAAAACAAGACACGATATTCTAATTCTGATATTGGAAAAGACGCATTGATTATAGTACAGCAATAACCACGTGCTCCAATAGAACTGTAGCGAAAATAATCCCAAAATTATTTGAAGAGAATGGCATTGCAAAACTCAAGTATTCACTTAAAAATTCAAATATTTTCAAAAAAAAACCCACGCAAATAAAATTCTCCCAAAAAATCAATTGAAAACCAAAGAATCTGCAGTCAGTCGGATTCCAACAAGCCCGGAGCCGAGAGTAAGAGGATGAGATAGAGAAGTCGTCGACGAGTTCCTGAGGCATCCTGGAGAAATAGCTCGGTCAGTTTGGCCTCTGTAGTCGTCCCAAAGTTGGCCGTAGCATAGTTAGCAAGTAATCGACGTCAATTCAATCACACGCTTTCAGCGTGGTTTCTGGATCCTCGAAATTCCAAATGCCCAAATCCAGACGCAAGACTGGCCGAGTTGCGGATAGGCGTATATACGTTCACATATAAGCGCTGTTGTGTGTATGGCAGCTTTGCGAGTAGCCAGAAAGTTTGAAAGAGTGAGTAGCCAGAAAAAAGAGTATATTGAAAGATTCAAGAATATTGTGTCTTCCAAAGATCAATTTCAAATTTTTTAGATCCTTTGACATAAGACAACTTGTTTCTAAATAAGTCTATTTCTAAAAGTACATGACGATTCGAAAAAAAATCAATTCACAAACTGGGCGACAATAACCGAAAATTAACCAGCACCCACTTGGCTCTCGAATCACTTGGTAGAAAGTCAAAAACTAATCAATTTTCCATACCCAATTAGCACAATTGAATTTCCTGAATAGCCAATCACCGGAACAGATCGACTTTTTTCCTCGAGAAATAACTCCATTCCGCCCTTTTTCCTTAATTTTCTCAAGAAGAAAACTTTTTCCCAGCCTCAGAATGACTTCAGCAGGTCATACAAAAAGTCGGTCGACAGCACCCTTCTCTATATATGTTCCTGCCTTTTTGAGCCGTAGCGTAATCATCGACACAAACGATCGTCCGCCGGACTTTTTATTAAACGAATCCAATGCAGCAGCGACAGCAACACAGCAGCAGTAGCAGCAGCAGCAGCTTTCATGCATCCGAGCGCGCGGTTAGGTACGACAAAAATACGCCCTTACGGCAAAGAAAAAGCGCTTGAAAGGAGAGCCGGAGAGCCCTAGAGTCCGTTATTCGACTTGAAACGACCGTCCGACGCTCTGGAGGAGAGAGAGAGAGAGAGCTAAAAGGCGATAAAGAGAAGAGCGCTCGCGCTTTCTTGCGACCCCCTTTTTCTCGTTTTTTTTTCGCGTTTCAGAAGAGGATAAAAAATGACGAGCGCTGAAATACAAAGTAGCCACTGCACATCGGTGTATCCTATATATACATTATACACACAGTGCGCATGCGATTGTGGTCAGCGAGAGGTACAAACGAATAAGAGACACACGTATACATTGCTGCTTTCAAGTACTGTAGGTACAAGGTAAATGCTTCGCGAATGAAATGTGCGCACATTCAGCTGACAAAGACAGAAACGAGTTGCTGCTGCTGCTGCTGTTTTGAGTCACTGAAGGGATACTATAGGTGGAGAGCTGCAGCTTTGATGAATAAAAGATATATTTTAAATACAAGTATAGCATATCCCACTGCAAATCAAGTCGACAACGAGTGTACACTGTGAATTTGCCGAGAGTCGCCAAAGTAAATATGAAAATTCTTTATCAATTTGTAAGTCATTATATCTTTGTTACATCGCGTCTCCTCCATTATACAGCGAAAACTGCTCTTTGCCGATTTGAAAAATGGAATTTAAAACGCGCTTAACCCAAAAACTCGAGACGCCGCCGCAATTGCAGCCCGCGAATTTGCCCGTTCGAGAATTTTCGTATACCGGAAAATTTTTGACTTTTTGACTCGAAACGTCAATATAGACGGTGACCCTACCTCGAAAGACGTACATGTACATGTATAGATCTGCATTATTATCTACGCACGTTAGAGCGAAGATTTGAAATCGGAGCTTTTTCGAATTTATATATACGTTCTGGGAAATCGTCGAGTAAGTTATATACGCAAGGGAGAGCTGTTTGCGTTGCGGGCATATAGTCGGTAATTAAAATGGTCTAGATTGCGCAAACATTCTGATAACGAGCTGGAAAATAAACATTCGAGTAGTCTATCGACTCTCTTCGTTCCAGATAGTTTTTCGAATTTCAAACGCTTTGAGGGTGAACCTGAAAAGCAAGTATATATATTCAAGAGTATTTGATACGAGATGATTCTTAATGGAATTTAATCGATCAGTCAGTCGCAACCGCTCGCATATATTGCTTATATTTTTAAATTATCTCATGGCAGTTTACGACGCGGCATCAGCGCGCGCGGATGATGATGAAAATTGAGATTGACGCGAATATGCTAAGCAGCAAACTATGCTATACATATATATAGAGCAGCAAAAGGTAGTAGACGCCGAGAAGAGAAACTCGCAGTGAAACTGGACCTCGTTCCACTTACTATGGCTCTTCCTGCTTTGCAGCAAAAGTTTTTATCTTTTAGACAAATACGGCCTCGCTTCTGCTGCTTCTCGAAGAGATTTATGCCGCGGTCGCGGGGCTACTGCTACTGCTGCTGCTGCTGCTGCTGTATATAGGTATATAAGTTATGCGCGACGCTGTGAGTATAGCGCGCATACATAAAAATGAGCAAGCAATTTCATCACTCCTGGATTTATTCTGTGTCATTGTCGGTCCGCGCTGGGCTTTTTAGACGCGCTGCACAAGCCACAAGCTTCTTTGCATCTGGCGGCCTTTGTTGCTCCCTTTTGCAGGTGGCTGGTTTTATTCTATTTGACGAATTTTTTTTCTTTTTTAGGATATAGTCACGAGATTGTAAATATTCAAATATTATTGAGGTCCTGTTACCATAATTGTACCAAGTGATCGAACGAACGTCCCTTTTATGGATTAATTTTGCGAAAACGCTCTCACCATCCTTGCCTGTGTCAGTAAAATTATTTGGTACATCTTGGTAAATAAGTTCGAGAAACAAACGTTGTATTCCAAAATATTCAACAAATAGTTGTAAAATATGCTTCTACTGGACTATAACGGTCTATACGCCACGATTCCTCCGTCCAAAAGAAAAAATCCATGCTCCCACCCACACCTCCGACCAGTAACTCTCGAACACGCATTGATAAACACGCTAACTCTCTCACTCGACGATCACTGAAAAAAAAAAATAAAAACACATCAACAAACGCAAACAAAAAACAAGGAGCAGTTGAGCGAAACGAGCATCGAAAAAAAAGTGAACGAGTAGCGCACTGTACAAAAAAGCAGCTACACACGCGACGAGGGTAAACGAGGGGGTAGGTACACGTACAGAAGCTTCGTTCGTGCGCTAACGACTACGATCGGGGCATTGTGCGTCGAGAGACAGAGTTTCGCACTCGACTTTTCGTTTCGCTCCTATATAGCTGCTAGTAGTTGATGGTAATTCGCTCGTAAAGGATCGCGTGAGTGATCGGCTTTGTATCGACTGATTTGCTGCGTTTATTATAGATCAGTCAATGGAAAGAGCAGCATGTTTTGCTTTCAATTTAGGCGAGTAGTCGAGCTTCTTATGGATGTTTGAGAATGTTCGTGATTGCTGGTTTGCTTTTTCCGCAAGTTTTTACTGGGGGGATCGATTTAGTGCAGCGGACTCGTCAATAACAATGTTGCCTCAAACGTTTTTGTGGTTCTCATTTAATCATTGCTTTATTAGTCAATAATAAGATATTCACAATTTTAAAAACCGATCCGCATTGATGCCCGTATCGCATTTTAAAGTTGCCGCTCTTTTCCACGTCATCTGGTGCAAAATCGAAGAAGTGTGATGAGCTACGGTGGCTCAGACGGTCGCAACTCGAAGGTCTCGGGTTCGAGCCCACCTCCCGCCGAAAAAGCCAGGCACCACTGAAAATCTAATTTTCATGTGTCTATTTTACCGTATGCTTGGTGGTTCGGATCCCACTTAAAGCTGTAGGTCCAATTAGTTGGGGTGGTGGCGTCCTCCGACTATCGGTAGGTTTCCGCCAAAAAAATTAAAAATCACCAAAAACTAAACATGTAAGGTGGCGCATCGGTGTCTAAGCCCAAAAACGGGTAAGACGTACGGCCAATAAAAGATTGAATAGAATAGAAGAAGCGTGATTCTGTATTATCGACTGACGACTGGTAATGTCAACGAAAAGTGTACAGTTTCTACCCAAGTTTTGAGATATACTTAGTTATTTTTCGTGACGCAGTACTGTGGCTACGTCGAAGCCGGTAAGTATTTTGTTAATTAATTTCAACAAGTAATATATGAGATGCGTGTATATAAAACAATATTGTAATAGCACTCATTCTATATAATTTTTGAAATTTTATTTTTGTAGGCGTTTAGATTTACTCTTCAGTTTTTTGTTCACATTGAATCTAAAATGATGACCTATCGGTTGCTCTTTGTACTTGTAATACTCTGTACGAGTTCACTTCAGGTATGTATTTTTTTAATCTGCATGTATTTTAAGATAATTTTTTTTGCTTGAATCTGACCTACTGAGAATTTAAATAATCATTGTAATTTTTGAATCTTTTTCAAATGTGAAAAGGTAAATTCAATTCAGCAAGCATTAGTAAAAAATATTCTAAACAAACTTGCGAGTGAAATTTGCGATATTAGCTTCTTCAAAAATGTCGTTTACTCATTAAAAGTGAGTAAACCAAATTTTTGAGAAATCACATGAGACAAGATTTTGTGTGCTTATAATTTTTTTCTATCTCGCATCTGCATGACCTATAAAACAAGAAATAAGTTGCCTTAGAGATAACTCTGTTATTAATTTTTTATTTTATTGATGTTTTTGAAGGCTTTAATCGAATGTTTTTTATATTATTCTTCCTGGAGGATATATATGCAAATGAAAACTAAATATTTATTTGAAACATTTATGGTTTTATCTTTCTCATATTATTACATATTTAGATCAGCAGCATAAATTCTCCTAATTACATCGGAGCTGTGGTACATTATCATCCGATAACCGAACAAAGCGGTGATCAAGAGGTAACCGAAGTAAACGCTCTAAATTATCGGACAATTATAAAGAAGGCTACATCCTATGTAAGTTCCAGATTTTTAACTTATTTCCAAATTTAAATATATTATACTGAGAAAGTATAGTGTAGCATATGTATATTACAGTGTGTATATTATATAAGGGTAAATTTTACTGTTTGGTGAATTAATTTTTAACGTTACAGGCTAGTAAAATGTTCACGCGTTAAAAATTATTACAAAATGTTATTCATTTTTACCGGTCAGTCAGGCAAACTTTACTGTGCAGTGAGGTAATTCGGTCCATGCATGCAATTTTTTTTTTTTATCGGAATCCACGATTTGTATAGAAGACATAGGCCGACGCTTGATTCATTTTGATTCTTTAAAATATAGAGACAGTTTGTAATCACAACAAGCAAGGTTTATTTAAAAAAGCCTACAGTTTCGAAGGAATCATCCTTCCTCTTCAGGGCATCAATAATGCGGGTAAAAATTACTAAAACATTAAGAATTTAGAAGACCGACAGTCGTGTGAGGATGTTATATTGTTGCTCGTGTAAATGTTAAGTTGCTCGCAACAAACGTAAAATGTATACTTCAACCCGAGATTACCTCGAATTTACGGTAATTTTTACACCAAATTTGCTGTAAAACTTTTACCGTAACATTTTTTTAGTACACTGCAAATATAAAACGTATCTAATTTTACTATCGTCGCAACAGGACACAGACATAATTGTTTTTCCCGAATTCGCTTTGAGTACTATACCAAAAGATGGGCCTAAAGAAAAAGTGTTCAATGAAACGGAATTCAGAGCTCACTATCGAGACATGGCTTCTTACATTCCCGAACCTGAAGAAGGGATCGTTATTTGTGATACAGAATCCAAATACAAGAAGGTCAGAATATATCATAAGCTGTATCGATTTAACTAA
Source organism: Cecidostiba fungosa (assembly GCA_900474305.1). Classification (NCBI taxonomy): domain Eukaryota; kingdom Metazoa; phylum Arthropoda; class Insecta; order Hymenoptera; family Pteromalidae; genus Cecidostiba; species Cecidostiba fungosa. The sequence goes on along the minus strand of UCOJ01000964.1, from coordinate 33,556 downwards.
TTATCTTTTCTTTGTATCAAAAACAGATACTTATATATCTTCATAATCGAAACCTGTACGGGTATTTCTAAAGACACCGTTAAAATATTACATCCAAAAATATATACCCGCAAGATATTTAAGACAAAATTTTTGTTTTCACTTCGCACAGTCACTGAAAATAATCTCATGCGCAGCGCGCGAATTCAAAATGTACGTAGTGGTGAATCATCACGAGAAGGTCGACTGCAACCCGGAATCGAGCCCAGATTGTCCAATCGACGGTTTCCTACTCTATAACACAAATGTGGCTTTCGATAGAGACGGTCGAGTGATAGCGAAAACCAGCAAGACCAATCTGTACAAAGAGCCTGGCACCAACATCAGAACTCCTCCCAGAATCTCGACCTTCCGCACGGACTTCGGCGTGACTTTTGGTAATTTCATATGCGCCGACGTGATTCACAAATGGCCAGCCACGCACTTCATCAAGAACTCCAGTGTTATGGACGTCATCATCACGCAGCACTGGTACGACGCCGGCGCTTTCCTCGAAAGCATGGAGGTCCAGGCTGCCTGGGCTCATGCGGCCGATGTCAATTTTCTTGCATCAGACTACAGCGATGCTCTTGCCGGAGGTGGAGGTATATACTTGTCACTTGCTTTACCTTTACTACACCTTTGTTATATAACTGCATCTTAGGTTAATCAACAGGTAGTGGAATTTACGCTGGCAAACGAGGTCCTATCGTAACTCACTACCCATTCGAAACGGACAACGCTCTTATTGTCGCGGAGATTCCTAAGCTGGATAGTCGAAGACAACCCCTTCAGGAACTGCGTCCTGAGAAGTCTTTCGTCTACGTATTCGACAAGACGGAGGTGCCCACGATTTTGGACAAACCTACTAAGATCAACTACAATCTCTCGGGGAACTGGTACAATCTGCACCTGTCCACGAGTGAACTGCTGCGACCTGATCAAAGGTCGAGTCACGTATCGACGATCTGCGATCGCGGACTTTGCTGCGATTTCCACGTTGAGACTAGCTACGATAAAGAACTCGTTGACAAGAAACCAGACTCTAAGCAGTACAGGTGCGATTTGATTATTAATTAATCTGCATTCATTAACCCTCTTGAAAAAAATTATCAAAAATATTTTAGATATCATCTGGTAGCTTTCAACGGTGTCAATGAATTTTCATTCGGCGAGGAAATCTGCGCCCTGGTGTCCTGTACCAGCGATTCTCTGAAAGACTGCACAAAGTACTTCGACGAGAACACCGACGTCATCGTACCGATGAGCATTGACCACCTTGTGATAACACGGCGAGCCAACATGCAGGAATCGGTTTTGTATTTGCCAGAGACGTTGCGTCGACACGGACACCAAGCGTTGAAAGGTGGTACCGATTTCGCCTACCTGTCCAGTGGACCCAACGACTCGAGTCTTCTGATCATGCACTTGCTCAAACCGCAGAACGAGTTGGCGACCTTTGCCATTTTTGGGAGACGCTTCGACTGGGATGGACAGCCACCGTCAGTTCCTCATAACTGGACCACTACTGTACTGAACTCTCTGAGCTCTTTATGGCTGATTGCGATTCTCATAGTTGCCGGCTCGTGGTGCTATACCAGGCGTTGACAACTGTGTGTTAGAAAGGAGCTGAAGGTCTAACTGAAACTGAAGGATGAAGCTTTCAATACATTATTGGCCAAATTTTACGATAAATAAAAACACATGATCACTTCTATTCACTATATATTATTAACAGTAAAGACGATACGATTTTATGTGTATTGTGTTGCTAACATTTGTTGTCATTTTTCAAGTAAACAAATGTTTTTAAATGTTGTGCCATTCTTAATTTATTATACACATTATCACTTTGGTTAGACTTTTTGCTTTTTGCTCCATAACTATTTACTTAAATTAGTATACCTTATTATCATCTACAGCCATCTGTCAGCCATGATTTATTGGAAATTATTATTTCAGGTATCGCGTGGTAGTTTTTAATGGCATAAACGATCGGACTATTATTTCAGCGAAGAAGTCTGCGCCCTATGACTACAAAAAATACTTGGATATGAAGAACAATAGAAAGGCTAAGAACAGAGCTGACGATTCCTGGTAATTTTCCTGAATGCTGACAACAACAGGACGATATATATTCACTATATAAATATTTTTATTGAAAAATTCAGAAAATTTTACAAAAAGAAATCTATAACCATGTCTATTGTGAAAAATGCATTCCTTGCAACTTTAATACATCTTTTGTCAGTCTTTTTAAATCGCTAGTAAAGATACAACAAGATACAATGACATTATATGTATACCATTAATTAGAAATTTATAAATAAAATTATATAATATTTTTTTTGTCAATTTAAAAGTTAATTGATCCAATCAACATAAGTAGAGATTCTCGTGAAAACGGTAGAAATTCCACGGACTCAGAGTAATTTAAATGATAAAAAACCGACTAGAACACTATCCTCGGTATGACCAGAGAACTTCCAGAGCCAATCCGAATACTCGACCTTTAGCACGGACTTCGGCGTCACCTTTAGCCAGTTCGTCTGTGCCGACATTCACAGAAAAAATCCTAATGTTACCGATTCCGAAAGATATAAAAACTCTGAAAACCTCAACTTTAGATAAATTTGTAACAAAAAGAACTAGAAGCTTTTTTTGAAAAATTGGATTTAAGCTATGATTTTGTAAAAACAAATGCTAGACCATGGGAATCAAGAGATTACTACAAAAGTAATTTAGAGATTATAAGAAGTTTGCAAGTTAATGATGATCGTGCAGAACGAGCGATCGCTTTCATATCTGAATATAATCTTATTTTATCAAAAGATGAGAGGTTAAAGCAATATATTCTACAAGTTATTTCTCATTTCAGACAAACTTCAACAAATTGTACACCAGACTCTTTAAAAAAATCGTTTTCCAAGTATATGTTTGGTAAATAGCAATTCATTGGCACGTATGTATACCTTCTTACAAACTAATTGATCATTTCTATAAATAATATGCTGTTCAAATATGAAATTTTAAATCTATTAATATTTGTATGAATTTTGATTTTCAAACTGCATTTAAATCGTTAAGAGCTATGCAATATGACGGTTGTCTTTGTGAATGCTAAATAATGTAAACTAAAATTTTGTTTTTGAGTGAAAAATAGCGTTTTATAGTCGCAACCGTAATTTAAAGGATTAGTTTGTACCGGGGCTTGAAGCCGTCAGAAGGATCAAAACCAGGTAGAAAGGGAAAAAGACTCGATTTCACCTCAACTTTCGTATTTTCCTATTTACAGCCCTTACTATAAAAACTTATATTGACTTGACCTATCTTCTGACGAGAAATTTTTATTTTTAAAAGGCATTTATAATGGTTTACTATTAGAATTTGGCCAATATTCCGAAAAAATCCGCTTCATAAGAAATTGAATAATACTTCATGAATTAAGCAGCCAAATCGAAATATATTAACATAATATCTTAGTACAAAATAAAGGTTTCGAAAATGACCCTGTGTTAAAATACATAAGAAAAATTGAAATTCGGGAGAGGTTTTAAATATTAATTTAAACATTTAAAAAATATATGGAGCCTCCTGACTTACATAGCTGTGAAATTGCGGTGGAGCCGATAACATACACATGCCTTCATCATTTTGAGGCAGCCTACTGCATCAGTATAGGGTATACCTCGCCTCCGATCTTCGTTGTCTTAATATACCGTCCGTGGGGTATCTTCTTTACTGATATATTTCAGACTTATTGAATTAATATGAAATGAAATTATTTGGCACTCGATGCACCATGTCAGGGACTCCCACACATGGGTTGATAATTAATCATTGTATTTTTTACTGACAATAACAATGTACTGCTAAATGCAAACAACTCAATGAAAAATTTTTCAAGCAAGCACAATATGATCAATGTTGAGTCTAACTTCCAGACTGCAAAACTCCTGCTCCCAACAATTTCACATGAGTAAATCGCGGGAAAGTTCCTATCCCTTCTTGCTTCTTGCGATTAGACGTCAACGATCGAGTTGTTACTCTAAATTTTTAGAAACTAAAATAATCAGTGTTGATGGTGGTATAACATAATATAAGCAAAACCCACTCGCGCAGCCTAACCTAAGTATACACATCTAATACGTCACAACAAGCAGATAAATGAAGACAAAAGGAGAGAGAGAGAGAGAGAGAGAGAGAGAGAGAGAGAGAGAGAGAGAGAGAGAGAGAGAGAACAGCAGAAGCGTATACACAACGCGGGCAATGTCACAGCGCCTATAGTCAGTGCACACGAGCATATATGCGGCAAGTCCAAACAAACGACCGGCACCGCACGGCGAGTCTTTGTTCAGGCCGCGTTAACCGGGAAAAGCCCCGCAGTGCGCTTAGGGGAAAAGCGAGAGAGACATGCTCGACCAGCTCTCGACGTCGGTTCAAAGCCGCGTGCGTGCGTATGTGTGTTTTTGTCAATGTGCGCGACTGATGTATTCCTATTTCCTATCTTCATCCTTGTGTCATTTGTGTGCTCTTCGTGGATTGTCTTGCTGCTGCTTCAAATATTGAACATGCCTCATCAGTCGATGGACAGTCTAATTTCGCGTAAATTTGCTTTTTGGTAGGCCGGGTGAGGAGAGATAAGTATGTACTTTGTTTGTGATCACATTTCTCTGTACGCATTTCTATGGCTGAAATATTTACCAGTTTAATTACAATACTGAAATGAATCACTTTTAAATAGTGTGGTTCATTGCAGTTTGTACGTCTGAACATATTGTGATTTTTCTACTTAAAGTTCAATTTCGCTTTTATAATTACAAAATTAAACTGCTTGTTTAGCCAACTTTTAAATTAAAAAATTTAATCTATTTCAAGAATAAAATGATTGATGAATTTCAATTTACTTAGTATTAATCTATTGCAACCATGGAGTAAATTTTAATAGTTATGTTGTCTGTATTAGTCAAAGGAAGAGCATTACCTACTGAGGGTGGATAATGCATTGGACCTGTAATTGGACTTGATACTAGTATTACCTTTGTACTACTAGATAGTAGTACAAAGGCAAGGTTAACATCAGTAGACTACATTGAATAATTATGAATAATTTAATACGAAAATCAAGCACGATTATTTAAAATAATATTCTTTTTTAAATAATATTCTTCTATACAAAAGTTTATAGTAAATGCAAATGACCTTTTTAATGAATATAATACTACCTGGTCTTGAGGGAAATGGATAGAACACTCACAAAGCTTGTGTCAAAGATGTTTATTGATCTAGTAAATATTCCTTATAAATACAAAGCAGCACTTAGTGGTGCTGTGCAGCAGCCTTCCTCATTTGTACAAGGATGTTGCCAAGTTCCTCCCGCTTCCTTTTAGCGCGAATGTGAGTTCCCAACTACAAAATCACATAAATAATGAAAAGGTTTAATTTTCAACTCAAATAATATTTAATATGAATAAATTTTTTGCTTTTATTTGTGTAAATTTAGCTAAACTTTAACACAGTTATTTGCATATCGAAAGGTGTAAATCTTTCACTTTTGTTTTTATAATTAAACAGATACAATTCAAATCAATTTATTTAAATATAACAAGAATAAATATTTGAAAACAATACATACCCTCCTCTTCAAGAATTTAAGGGCTCGCTTATCCTTGGACACTTTCAACAACTCCATAGCGCGCTTCTCATACGGAGCATGTCCAGTGACTTCACGGATTAAGTCACGCACGAACTTACTGTGCTTTGTCTGACGCTGCAATAATAATTGCGGGATTTAGAGTAAAGCTTATATAGTTTAACAAAATTTTGATCATTGCAATAACTTGGAAATATAAACATTTATAACACTCTTTTAAATGAGTCAATTAATAAAGCAAAAATTAGTGATTTTGGTGTCTACTATCACAATTTTAAAATCACAATTACTTAGTTATTTTTTGTCATACATGGCTGAACCTAATCATGTGTGTATATGAGCTCTTCATATTTTACACGTACAATTGCATGGTTCAGATTCTTAATAAAACTGTTATATTTTGCAAAAGTGATTATCTACTTGGTAAAAACATACAACTTGTTTGTAAAAAAATTAAGTTTTAAACGAAGAAATATCAAAATAAGCTAGCAGTGAAAAGTCTCGACCATAGCAAAAGAAAAACAACTTACCCCCTTTAGCCTGGCTGGTCTGATGGCAACGGTCTTTTCCTTCTCGGATTTATTTTTCGCCACCCTGATTTTCGTGGTCTTGTGCCCCTTATTGAGGCCGATGGCCAACTCGTACCTGGGTGCCATCCTGGCTGAAATGGAAACAGACGTCAATTAGAGGTTATAGTCCGAGCTACTATGTTGACGCGCGATAACACAAAGAAAAATGCATAACGGAGGAAACTATTTATTATCAAACGTTATAAGGCGATTAACAAACAAAATTACGTGCAATAAAACGTAAATTAATTACAGATTTCTTTGATTTTTACGGATTCTCAAACTTAGACAAACCTGTACAGATGAGAACACGCGAAAAAAGGATGATGGCCGCGCCGCCGACTGCTACTCCGCACGCATGCGTTGCGCACTAGTGGCACCTCTTGGAGGCGCGATTTTTCAAATTTCTTAGAGATATTCAAAATTAATTTTAACTGTTGATTAGTAATGTGTAGGCAAACATTAAATACTCATTTAAATGTGTTTTTTTTTGTAATTTTTATTAAACAAATTGTATAAATTATAGCAACAAAATATACATACATTATTTACCGATACAAAAATTTTTGAAAATTGTATCTAAAATTTCTTCTGTACTAACATGACCAGTGATTTTTCCGAGTTCTCTAGCTGCTTTACGGATTTCTTGAGAAGCTAATACAATGTCATAGTTCTTATTCGATATAATATAAAAATAGTTGAGAAGACACTCGTGACAAGCTTGTACATGATTTCTATGCCTCTCTTGGCTTATAGTTGGGTTTTCTGCAGTAGGGTTTCCACATCTAAAAATATAAGGATATAATTATTTCTCAATTATTTTGAATAAAGATTACCCTTAAATATTTGTTTACTTACATTGATTCAAAACTTTTTCTCATAGACTCCAAAAGATCTTGAAAACCTTCTTCAACTGTACAAGAAATTCTATTCAAGTCGTGTTCTTCCAAACTCTTTTTGTCAATTTCTTTCAATAAATCTACCTTATTTACAACTACCATAACATTGCTAGCTAACTGTCCATCTACTAAAATTAAATCTTCTAGTTCAAGACTTTTGATGTAACTACTAAGATATTCATTGTACTTTTTACAACTTTTTACATATTCCTCTGCATTCATAACTAATATAATGAAATCTGCCTTACTAGCTTGGTCTCTAGCTCTCTTTATACCTTCAATTTCAACAATATCTTCTGTAAATTTATTGAGACCAGCAGTGTCAGCTAATACTATTGGATACCCAGAAATATTTGCAGTTAGCTCGACAACATCCCTTGTTGTACCAGGAATTGATGTGACTATTGCAGCATTTCTTTGTACCAAGCGGTTTAAGAGACTACTTTTTCCAACATTTGGTTCTCCAAGGATTACAGTTCTTATACCATTCCTTAGGATTTCACCTTTCCTTCCATCTGACAAATGCTTTTCCATTTTTTCGGCAAGATCCTTTAAATCAATATTGCATTGTTCAAAAACTTGACTTTCAATATTCTCTTCTTCACCAAAGTCTATATAAGCTTCAATATGTGCTAAACACTTCAAAAGAATTGCCCTCCAACTGTTGTATAAAGCACTGAGGTTTCCATGAGCTTGTAGCAAAGCCTGTTTTCTCTGCTGTTCAGTTTCAGCATGAATCAAGTCTGCCAAGCCTTCAATTTCTATTAAATCTAATTTGTCGTGAAAAAATGCCCTTTTTGTGAACTCCCCTGGTAAGGCCGGTTGAAATTTAAGCTGTGACAAAGCAGACATCAATGAAGCAAGTACTGCAACTCCACCGTGAACTTGAAATTCAACACTATCCTCTCCAGTGAACGAATTAGGTCCTAAAAAGTCCATATTAACATGTATTGAAATTTGTTTAAAAACTTATAATTTAATAAAAAGTGAAAACTGTACCTGGAAACCAAAGGCATAGACCTTTATCAATAATTTCACCAGTTTGAGGATTCCGTATATTGCGTAGATAAGCTTTTCTTGGTTCAAGCTTGGCAATATTTGTCATCTTTTCTATTGCTAATCTAGCATCAGTCCCTGATATTCTCACAACAGCAACTCCACATTTTCCTTGACCTTAAATAATGTCAACATTAAAAAAAAACGTTGCGATCCTCATAAATCATGATACGTGTTGGTAAAGAGCATATTAACCAGATGATAGTGCATAAATTGTCGATCCTCTTCTTGAAGCTTCATTTAAAAATTTTCTGTGTACATTACTAATAAACTTTGGTAGTAGATTGTTGCTTTTTATAAACTGGCGAATAACAAACATTTTGTGCGCATTATATTTCATTGAAAATATTCATTCAATGTGACTTTATCATGTTTTGAAATAGAAGATTTATAGATTATAAGTAATAAATATATAGACTTAATAAGATAAGACAGAAGTACTATTCAAATAAAACTATGAACATAAAAAATTCAGATCTGATAAGATATATAAGTATGAACAAATCTAGATTTATTATCAAATGATAATTTGTATTCCCATTTTTATATAATGATACACTGAAATGGATCTAAAGCAAATAAAATGTGAAAATACTTATTATTATAAGTATACTACTCAACAAAATATAATTTCAAAATCTACTGTGCAAAGAATTAATAACGCACAAAAATTTAAATCGATTTTCTCGAAATTAAAAGTGGTATCCAAAAATTTATTACTCTCAGAAGCTCAACAACAATTGTAATTATTAAAACAAACAATGACGAAAACTTTGTTTAGGTTAATTCCTGCAGTTAGTGCGTGCAATGTATACAATCTTACATATGATAATAATATAAGAGTAGTATAGTAAGTAGGTAAGTAGTAGGTTGGTAAAATACGAAAAAAAGGGATGAATGAACCGAACCCGCGTGTGCGCGTCGCGGCGCAGCAGAAAAGCCTCGAGTCGGGACTTGGGACTTTCGGGAGGCGGGGAGGAGGAGAAATCGACAGTCGAGTCACGCAGAGCAACGCCAGTCAGTGGTCAGTGTCAACAAGAAAATTTAAAAGCCGCGAAGTCGGTGTAAGCGTGCTGGTGTATAAGTTTTGGCGTTTTCGATGTTGGATTTTTGGATTTTCGCCACCCTTCCCCGTTGTCGCCTTCCCGATTATGATCACCGGCTAATCCACCGCACGTTATAATACCTATATGCACGGACTAGCGATTAGGTACTACAAACAGATAACCCCACCAGAAAGATAGATTTTGCGATACACTTTTATCTCTCTTGTAGATTTCTGTCGCGGTGATGATAGCTTCAATCAGGCTGAGCAGTAGCTGATAAGAATCGTGAATTTCTCAGCAAGAGTGTACATACAGACTTAGTAATTGTTAGTTAGACAGTAGAGGCTGTAGGAGGTAAGCAGCGAAGAAAGAAGAAAGCTCCAGGGATGTGGAACTGCGTAGACTTAATCCTAACGAGTACCCTACTATGGCTCTACTTACAGGCTGCCTGGATTTTACTAGTAAATTTTTTATATCTGACCGTTCCATGGTTGATATGGGGTGCTATCGTTATTCATCTTTTGATAAAGTTTGGCGCAAGAGTTCCACCACCCAATGACAGTGCAGTTAAGAAAGTGCTTGGAGCTGATCCTTTGAGCTTTGTTCAAAAAGACGATTGCCTTCTTAAGATTGGTGAAGAGCAGCAACAGCAGACTGATGATGATCAACAGTATTGTATGAGGGTCATAGCCCATAGAGGTGCTGGTTTTGATTTTCCAGAAAATAGTATGGCTGCCTTCCGTAATGTAAGTATACTCTACATGTATTTTGTATTTTTATTATTATTATAAGAGATTTGATTTTTTAAATAGAAAATCTTTATTTTAAGAGTCATGAAAAAGGCTGTGATGGAATAGAATTTGATTTAGCTCTTACAAAGGACAATGTCCCTATCATATTCCATGATGTTACTATTGATCGACTGACTGGATTTAATGGTACTATCAAAGACATGACATGGGATGAACTAAAAGACTATGATATTTCAACTAATCATCCTCTTAAGTATGTAGACAATTATTATTGTGTATTTAAAATAAAATACATTGCAATTATTACTTATTAATTTTGACATTTGAATTTTTCTTCAGGCCTAAATTTGAGCCTAATGGTGAGAAAATAGCATTATTCGAAAATGTACTACAGGAAACTTTACAGAATGGTCAACGAATGTTTATTGATATAAAAGCAAAAGGCAACGAAGTAGTTAAAGTTGTTCTGGATGCTTTTAAGAAACATCCAGAGCTATATGAGAAAGCAGTTATATCCAGTTTTAATCCAGTTACTATCTACATGGTAATAAATTTATACAAATATTTTATCAAATTTAATTATTCTCATTCACTTCAAAGATTAATTTTTATTTGTATTATAGATTAGGAGGAAAGATCCTAAAATTGTGGCAGGAGTTGCATGGAGACCTCAATTTTTTTCTACATCTACTTATAATGGAATAGAAGGACCAAGAGAACCCCGTTTTAACAATTTGTTCAAACACATTTTTGCAATGATGGTTGATGTCGTTCATGATTGGGCCTTAGAGCGAATTACGTATTATGTTCTTGGACTGTCTTTCATATTACTTCATAAAGATGTTATTAGTCCGTGAGTAATCATTTTTTTGTATATGTTGTCATATTTTTTTTCTTTCAAGTAAAGCAAAAAATTATAATTTTTCTTAGTTTAATGTTATGTTAGAAGTTTAAAAGTCTATGAAAACTTTTGAGTAAGCTTCTCTACATCTTTTCTGGAGAGCATTCGTCTTATTATTTTTTTTTAAAGACATATTTGCTGGAATACTTCTATGGAAGTACCAACAGGTTCGTCACAAAGGTTAATATGCAACATTGAATTAACGATTAATGCTATTAAGGTTTTGAGATATTGATAATTAATCATTTTTATTTTACGATAGTTTTTATTGCAAATTACAGTTTTAAAGCTTTTATATTATGCATAACAGTTTTATTATAATTAAACATTTCACATAAATTGTATCATCGAAGATTAATTAAGCCTATTATCTTTAGCAAAGTATCATTACTAACCCATTTATTATCTTAATTCAAACTGCATGCAATAAATTGGATAGTTATTATAAGTAGCTTTTGTATGGATTTTACCAACAGCTAAAAATAGTTACTTTTTACACTAAATTATTTATTAGCCAAAGAGTGATAAAATATCTTTATCATACTTTATCTTACAATAATATTGTATATTTCAGTGAAGTTACTCGACTGTGGAACAAAAAAGGAATACGAGTTTTTGCTTGGACAGTCAATTTACCATCAGAGAAAATACACTTTGCAAGAAATCTCAAAGTTTCATATTTAACTGACACTTTGCTTTCATAAAAAAAATTCGAACAATTAATTGATATTACTTCGTACAAAGGAGCTGCCGAACAATTTTTGTATGTATAGTAAAAATATTCAAAGAAGCTATAAATATATATAATTTAGTATCTTTTGCAAACATTGAAATATGAAAGAATTTGATGTCGTTAATTTATACATGAATAAGTATAAGTGTTTTATAAGAAAGTAATTTCAGCACAATGTAAATGTTAACCATCTATCATCTTTATATAAGAAAAATAATGTTTATATCTTTTGCACAAAAGTAAAATGCGAAATCGCAATTTTTAACTAATAAAGTGATATATGTACATATATACAAATTTCTATGATGTAGGATCTCAGAAATATTCTCTTAATAATGAAAATAAAGATTCATATAATAATAATATACTTAATAATTTTATTCATAATCTACTTTTGCAGCATCTGCAAATTTGTTATCAATTTGATAAAATTCTGGGCACTTAGTACTTTATAATTGTTAACTGTATATAAAAATTTCACGAAGTTCTTTCGAATTCCTCACACGATCGTCGTAAGTTTACCTTTGCGAGATTCCATACCTTCAATTAGGCCAGTTAATAGGTCTTCCATTTCCGTAGCAGCACGTTTCAGTTCGCAATTATTATCAGCACTAAATGTATCTGTAAAAAGTAATTTCTCTGTAAATTCATTTCAAGTTTTAAAGATAGTAATTTAAAGATAATAATTAAATAAGAAAATTTACCTTCGAGTAAACAGTCATTAGCAACCATATTTTGCAGTCTATCCAAGATATCATTGAGATCACCTTGGATATTTTGTAAGCTACTGTGCTCAGAGTGTTTATCAGTATGCTTTAGAGAAGGCAATGCATTATCTCTGCTGATGCCTGATGAGTATGTAGAACTATCTATGTCTATATTTTCATTGTCATTTGATTTCCCTCTAGCTTTGCTTGTACTTTCCCTTGAATTCAACCACTGAGAAAAACCACTGTCATGGGAAGTAAAAGTCGTTCTGTGTCCTGAAGATTAATTTTTAAGATTTTAATTAAGGGAGCCTTCACAGCTAATTGTTTATCATTTTTTTATATGTTACCTCCTATCCATGTACTTGGTTCAAGATGCGTATTATTTGTTGTATTAAAACTATCACCAGAAAATAATCTTTCTCCACTTATTTTATTGCTTGAATTATTATTGACTATTGCATCATTGTTATCTAAAGCACTTGAATTTTCATAATCTGGACTATTCTGATGAATGATAGGACTTAACTGAAATGCCATAGGTAAAGCTGATATCCTAGATATTGCAGGATGAACCATTGGTGTGCTTTGAATAAGATTTAAATCGCGGGGTCCTTGTGTTCCTTGAGTGAATAAATAATTCTGTAAACATTCAATCAATTAGTTAAACATATACTTCTTTTAATAAAATAAAATTAATTATACGTACTTTTAAAATTTTCAAACGTTCAAGCTGTGATTCTATTGCAACTCTATGATGTTGCAACTTCTGAACACCATTACCAGTAATCTCTTTTAATTCTAACTGCAATTGCCTGTTTTCTTCTTCAAGATGGCTTATAATACTTTGTAATTCTTTTTGTGGATCATTAAGAATTCGTCTCTTTATTGTACTTCTCACTGACATTGTATCAAAACTTTTAGTTTGTTCACTGGAAAAAAGCATTTAATTATTGAATATGATACATAAATAGTTTATATTAAATAACAATTTCACAAAAATCTTACAGATTGCCTCCTGCTAAGGAGTCTTCTAAAGAACTATTTTCATTTCTTGCTGGACATAATCGTAATTTATTTCTAATAAGCTCCAGGAGTAGTTTTGTTATTTCCTTACTACTAGTCTAAAATATTTTAATGATTAGTAATTTCTATTTCCTTTATGTTTTATTGTATATGTAAGATATATATTACCTTGATACAGTATTCACGAACAGGATGTTTTAATTTATGTTTACCAGATATTTTTCCATACAGAAAACATGTTTGACACTGATTGTAACCAGTGCATTTTAAACAAGAATATCTAGGCCCTCTTATAGGCGTTGTTTTACATGAAGAACATTTAATATTATGAACAACTGAAAATTTTTTGGTATTATTCACTGCAGTATAAATTCAATAATATTCTAAGATATCTGAATAGTATACATACTTTGCTCAGCTGATTTAATACGATTAAGAGTAGTAATCCACATTAATAAAGGAGGCTCCTGCATAAGCCAAGCAGCAAATTCTGCTTCAGACACTCCAAGACAGCCTTGAGTCTTGAATAAGAAATTTTTAATTTATAAAATCAATAATTCAAATTTTGCGCTACAATAGCTAATCACTCTTTATAACGTAATTTTCTATTATTTTACAAAGTTTTAAGTTCATATTTAAATATCTCACTGAATGTCATTTAAAATCAAAGTAAAATTATAGATAATTATGTACTAGGAGGGTGACTGTTGTGGTTTATTCAAATTTGATTTTTATTGTTGGTTATAATGTCAAATGAGTTGGTAATATTGGGACGCGAAATTTGAATTCACTTTTGGACCCCTTAAATAAAACAAGTATCAATTAACATATTTACCACACTAAAACAATTTTCAATGCTTGTGCGTATAAGATGATTTCCATATGCAACGTTTTCACCTAACATTTCAGTTATTTTGCATATATTTGTTAGCAGAGTATTGAGTGCTACTCTGGATAAACAAGCATTGTGATCAGCTAATTGATGAAATAAGTAACCATATTTCTCTTCTAAACGACCACAACTAATCAATGTTAAAGCTACTTTAACTGACAATACTGGAATATTGTCATCTTCTTTCCTAATGAAAATAAAAAAGTATAAATATAAAGGTTTATCATAGGATAGTAGGATAAAAGATTTGACACTTACTTATTGAAAGTTTTAAAAATATAATTTAGTGCTAATTTTGTAGACTGATCTACATCAAAGTTTACATTGTTCTCTTTTTGAGCTGCAAAGTAAATATCAGAAAGAACATCTTCGATCTCATGTATATCTAAGTTTACAGAATTTTCTGTAACTGACAGTCTATGCCTTTCAAAAATGCCTGCTATTAATTCCACTTGCACATAATGCACTAAAAAATTATATTTTAATATTATCATCATTATAAATAATAAATAAAAATAAATATATCAGTATCATTGCATATGAAGTTACTCACTATTTAAGGCTTTATGAAAAACCTGCATTTTAGATGCAGTTCTGTACGAGGCATACCTAATTGTATTACACTCATTGATTGATTTCATAATTTCTTCCATAGTTGATACAATAGTTGTTAGACTGAAATAAAAATATTTTGTACTAAATTAATTATATGCAGAACATTCTAAAATTCACATTTTTGAAAGAAATCAATAAGCCACAGACAAACAAAATACACAAATTTCAATAATATTCAAAAATAATTAAAAATTAATTGACAATACTATAGATCATTGTGATAGTAATCTGTGAATTTATTATAATTTGCTAAATATATGTGTATAATAATAGGCTTATGTATTTTTCAAAAAATGGCTTTAGGCCTGTTTATGTTCATAATAATAGTAATAATATAACAATAATAATAATAATAATACTAAAAATTAAATTAAGCCTAAAAAGATTGTAATTTAATTATTTATTTATTAAACTGATTAAAAAAATAAAATATAGATTATTCTATGAATTTATTAAAAAAATTTTCGAATAGATTCAAAATAAACAAAAACTTTAATGCTTACTCAAGTATAGTAGATCGATTGAAACTTTTGTTACGATTATTGACTGTATCTGCAAGAAAAAAAATTAACTGTAAGAACGTCCTGTTATCAAACTATATAACAGCAAGCAAGCAAATTTAACACAATATTTATCGACTAACCAACAGGTAAATAAGAACAAACGAACAAAAACATACCTTCTGCCATTTCAAAGCTAAATAATATCTTTTTCCTCTTATAACAGCAAAATCTACACACAGAACCGCCCCACGCAAATCGTCATCCTAGCACACCTACGTCCGCACGCACATCCTACGCCGACTGATAAAAATATGCAAACGAGTCACATTATAACTTTCTACGAAGACTACGAAGAAAAGAGCGCATCATATAATCCCTTTCGATGTCGATTACACACTGCAGTCTTCCCTCGTACAGAGAAGAAGATAACTCCGCCGTAGAATTCAGTACATTTTTGTAAACAATGCCGACGGCCGTTTTTACCGAACGTCGTTTTTTAAAAAAACACAATGGACGCCACCGCTCGCTCGCAGACGCGCAGGTATAAACATAACCTATAAATCCATCCCCCCTGCGTACGACTGATTGGATAGTGGTTTGACGAGTCGCAGTATTAGTACACAACGTACGGCGGGCGCGACGACTGCTGCTGCTGCCTGCTGTGTGCTGCCGCTCGGTTGTTTCTGCCGGCCGCGGCCGCAGGTGCAGGCTGCATCAGGTGTGAGTGACTGTTGCTATATATTGTGCTTCCGTCTCTTTCTTCGTTTCGTGCAGAAGGTGGAAACCTTATGGTGCCCGGCTTACCGTTTGAAAGTGCAATACCTAATAATGTTGCGGGAATGTAGGACTCTCGCCGGATTAAGGTAATTGAACGTTAATTTATTCGATTTGGGTTAAGTAGTTTCGATCATTGTTGTTTCTCTATCTTTTTTTATTATTATATTTTTTTTATAAATCTTGATGGGCTTGCGTATATAAACAGACGTAATCTCTTTTCATCCTGAAAGAAAAGTGCATTGCAAATGAAAACACTTCCGAAAAAGAAAATGTTAGATGTTATAATATACAAAAGCATATCTCTAATTCTCTCGGAATATTGACTACTTATATTATACCAGACCTAATAATGAAAACAAGCGGAATAGAGGAAAATTGTGTTTATGTGTATCTTTTCGTAGCTATTTGTTTATAAATGCTATATTATACAACGTTTGTCCAGTCTCACGAGGTGTTTTTATAATGCTATAAACGACCCATGACTTCGACTTTCAATTGCAGCCAAAATTCTAGGTATTCCCTAATAAGTGAACCTGAACTCTAGATAAACGCTGTGTAATTGTAGATAAACGCGACAAAAAATTTTATTTCGACGTCATATACCTATACGTATACCGACCGATACCTATCTCGTAGCCCTTATTAGGTCTTAATGACGGTTTCTTGCCAGTTTAAGAATAATAAAATCTGATACTTATTGCCTAGCCTTATTAGATCTCAATAACAGTTTACTGCCAGCTTAGAAGTAATAAAACCTGATTTATGATGAACTGACAGACTGGAGACTGACACCTATATTCCCTAGCCCGAGCCCTTATTAGGTTTCAGTGACAGTTTCCTGACAGCTTAGAAGTAATAAAACCTGATTATGACCAGACGACCGGACCATGAAGAAATTTGTGGTCTGGGTCATAACTCATAAATGATAACTTCTATACCTATAGTTATACATAGTATTTTCAATAATATCATTGAGATTGAATTTACATAAACAAAATTGAGATTTGTTTAGATACTATGATTTCATTGTAATTATTTTTACGCAAAATATGGAGGGATCGAAATGAAAAGAAAAAAAATGTATTTTTAATATTTACATTATTAATTGAATTATTATTTATTAAATATATAATTTACAAATCTATATATAAAAATTATTTATATTCTCTTGCAATTTACAAGCATTAAACATTTATCTTTTTAAAAAATGTTTCAAAAGATAATTTCTTAATAATAATAATAATAATTACACTAAAATTGTAACTTTTAATACATTTATTTTTTCTTTGCAGCTTTTGTTTTCTTTTTTTTCACATGCTTCTTCATCTTAGATTTTCTGGTTTCAGCTTTCTGATCTTTGACTGCCTTTTTCCTTAGCTGAAATAAAATTAATATAAGTAAGTTCACACTTTCCCAAGACATCTTTGTCTCTAAAAAGCAGGAATGCTTTAAGATTCTATACCTTTCGTTCTTCAGCCGTTTCATGCTTAGGTCGTGCAGAATTTATAAATTTAGACTCTTTTTCACTTCCACTTTCATCCTCACTACCTTCTTCATCTGTACCCTCGAAACTGCTTCCATCTGATTCTTCATCACTTACTTCATCTTCTGAAACACCACTTTTTTCATTGTTACCTGATGTTTTACTAGCCTTATCTTTCTTAGATAAAATCTCAGGTACTAATGCAGGTTTTGACAAATCTGATTTCAAACCGACTAATGTTTTGTATACAAGATCACCTTTTCCAGCCTTAGCAAGACGGATATCTCTTTCAATATCAATCACCTAAAGTATGATTTGAATGATTAATTTTGTGAACTAAAGATATATAAAAAAATTAAACTATTTTCAATTTTAAAAATTTAACTCACCTCTGTAAGTCTTTGAGGTATGTAAGCATTTTTGAACACTTCTTCTTCAATCTGTTGTTCAGGGTCAATTTCTGTGGACTTATTTTCCATCATTTTTGACATCTTATCTAGATATTCATCTATATTCTTTTCATTTACTGTTGGATCAGTAATAAAATCAAACAAGTCTTTTATGGACATAACAGCTACTTTATTTTTCTTGAAAAAATCTATAAATTAGAATAAAATAAATTTAGGAAAAATTTATGATATATAGTCTATATGTATTTAAATCCAACATTTATAAATTTCACCATAAATAGCCTGTTTATGGTGAAATATCTACCAGGTTAAAGAAAAATGATTTAAAATGAATCTTAGTGAAAGTGTAAATATAGAAAAAGAAGAGATTTTTAGATGTTAAAGATTATTTGATTTAAGCTTTATCATACCTGTAATGTTTGTGCAGTCTTTTCTTAAAAATTCAAAAGCCATAGGATGATCTTGTTCAACGGATTGTGATACATCAATTATAACAAGTGATTCCTCGTGGTAAAGTATATTGTATTCACTTAAGTCTGCATGAACCAATTTGCATTTGTTATAAAGTTTCCACATTATTTCTACACATTCTCTATATAATTTTCTTGGCTGTGAAGAAACAAGTAAGGCATCTTTTAATTTTGGAGATGGCCAACCTTTTACACCAATAAAGTCCATCAATAAAACATGACTCTTTAACATTATGGGCTTAGGTGCTTTGATCCCTCCCTGCTGTAAACGGTTCAAATTTCTCATTTCTTTTTCTGCCCATGTACGAACCATTTTTCTTGGATTACTACGACAGTAGCCATGTCGAAATCGAAATTCTCCAGTTACATATTTGTCTCTGTCTTTAAACACTAATATAGAAGTCTTGTAAATTTTGATTGCAAACTCTATACCAGTCTTTGATCTTGCGTGATATACGTTGGCCTCCTTACCCGTGGAGATGCAACCATTGATTTCATCTATAATACCTTTATTTAACATTTTAAATAAAATTATTCTAGTCCGAGGATCCATTACTTGTTCAGCAGTGGCACGATCACTTTTATCCTTCACTCTCATCCTATCATTTTCCATACTTCTAGTTTTTTCATTAAGCATATTCGTCACATTTTGACTCAATTTAGGGCCCGCATAATCCTCTACATTTATTTTATTTGCGTATCTTCTAAAGAGCTTATCAGATGGTTGAAAATTAGTGACTTTTGAAGAACTTCCTTGATAATTTGTAGTTTGTGAATTTGCTTTAAATCTATGCTTCTGCCCAGTGCCTTCATCTTCACTGTCCCAAACATAATCATCATACTCGTTGTCGAACACATCCTCAGTTTCATCTTCATTTGTTAAATTTATTTCATTCAATTTTTCACTAAGATTAGTGTGAAAAATTGGTGTACCTTTTACTGTATTTGGCCTGTTGTTAAAGAAATGGTATTGCTCAATGATATATTACATATATAATACCTACGTGAAAAATATAATGACATCTCATCTCTGAAATTCGTAATAAGATCTCACATGGATCTTATTGAGATCTCATATAGATTTCATTACAAATTTCAGACGTATGAGATCTCATTATATTTTTCACAAGGGTAAGCTTTATTACTCAATGATTTAATGTCTTTATTTATCAAAAGCCTATTTAAATCTATTATTATGACTATATTCAAATATAAAATACATATATCAGCTGTTTGCTGTTTGGTTCGAAGATTGAAAACAAAAATTGACATTGTTATGTTAACTAGAAAATCAATATATCCAGCGATAACCAAAACGTACAAAGTACTTGTTTTACCCTGTTTTCTATTAATATTACCATATGTCAAGTTATTAAGTTCAGAAAAATTTTCCGACGATAGAAATAATTCACTCTTGCAAATGCAAAGTATACTTATTCTCAAAACGACTAAACACGTGAGTGAAATAGGTTTCGATTGACAACCCCTGAAACGTCATGTCAATAATCAAAGAATCTTACCGAATATCGTTCTCATCAGCATCGCTGAATTGACCTTCCTCGACCTCCATTACAGGTATTAGTCAAATGTTCTACAAAATCTAATTTCAACAATTTTTCGTCGAACAGTTTTGTCTGGTTTATTGGCACTGTTTCGAGGTTATGGCTCCGCACGAGTTTCACATGCACAAAGGCCAAACAACACAAGCGCACACATGATTTCTCTCTCTCTCTCTCTCTCTCTCTCTCTCTCTCTCTCTCTCTCTCTCTCTCGCGCTACGCGATCGCTCTCTGCTTATGTCACGTGGTTTTGGCTCAGCAAGCAACGCGATAGCAGATTGGAGCAACTGGCAACAAAGGTCTCCTATATCCTCTTCAACTGGAAATCAGTAATCCTAATCATATAACTTATACGACCGACGCTTTCATCAACCGAACTGATAATGCTCAAAAATTGTTTGTATACAAGCTAATGTATTAAATGCATGCCGCGTACGATATACATAAGTAACTTTTGAGCTAAATCAATAAACTTAATAAAGTTATTAAAATACGATATTTATATATGAATCCTGGCCTGTAATCTGTTGAAAATGAGTAATCCTGTAAAATAATGATAGTATACCGATTTTAATAGTTTTTCCAGATAGGAATATTTTTGGGTCTGATGAACAAGTGGCTACTTTAATGTAGATTATACCTAATAGATTTCTGTGTTTTTTTGGTTATAGGTTTATTTTCCATATTGTTATACTTGAACAAAACTGCATTTAAAAAAATTAACTTGTTAATGATCATTTCTTAGATATTATTTTACGATTTTTATTCATTTTAACTCATTTTTAATTATTATCAAGAGTCAAAAGAATGTTTAAAACGGTTGAGTAATATAACAAGCAAAAATTCTTTTAAATTATATATTCAGTTACCATTGGAGTACGTTTCTAATTGGTTCTGTTTGTTCTTACTAGGCTTTTCATTTCTTTTTCTTTTTTTTTACGAAACATACATTGGGTAGCGGGATAACGGGTGTATTCCGTTTTGTCTCGAAAGTGTTTTGAACATTTCGGAACAAGAAACTGGTTTTAGAACAATTCAAAGTTAAAATTTGTAGCTTATGTCACTAACAATCAGCGTTAAGAACTGTCAAAAGTATATGTGTATATAGTGCACATTTATTTGGATGACCGTAACCCTTAGAGCCCCCGATGCCTCTACCGTACTTACGCAAGGCAAACTCGGACACTTCCTAGCCACTTTCTAGCTCATCCGCCCTTTATCATTACATTGGCTAAAGTCAAGGTTTTGTAAATTCTTCTAATAACTGCTTCAAATTTTAATTTTGTGACGTTCCAATACATACGAAACGTTCCGAAATGTCTTCCGAGACAATACAGAATATACACCTAATAAAAGATTTACTTAAAACAGTCTTAACTTATGATATTTGAAAAGTTTATTCCCGATACGTATGTATGTATGTATTGTGGTGATAATTAAATCAATGAAGATCACATCATCAACATGTGAGAGAAACCTTACTACCTTGTGATATATATTCATCGGATCAAGTTTCATATTTACATTTGCCAGCAACGCTCTCTACCAAAACTTTGCTCTACCGTGACTTCAAGTAGAATGCGACATATGGATCGTAATTATATCTTATATATACATCATATACCTATACGAATTGTGTACCGGCGTCCGACATAGTGTTCATTTGTACTGGCAATGATACATTTATCAGTAACCGTTATGAGATATCGTATGCATATGTTATCAACTATATACGAGGTATTTGATAAGAAAAAAGTAAAATTTTTCTCGAATAACGGTTTCACTTCTTGACTGATCAAGCGTAGGTTGAAATGAAGGGGGAGGGGATACTCTGGCTTCCGAGTAATGTATACAATATAATACGTATACCCCAATATAGTTCATTATATTTTACATTTATTGATTGATAATATGTGCTATGAGTGTGATAATGTAGTTATCAATGTTGCATCCTTTGCATTTATCCAAAAAGAATCACGGACGAGATCACGGACGAATATGAATAGACGGTGAATACGGGCGCCCGAGATGAATTTGGCTACTACTTCGATCACAAGCGCATTGACGTAGACATAGTGACCCAATATAATATATAATCATGACTTCATTTATGGAACGTTGAATTGGTTATGACTACAGATTCATTGTTAACAAGGCATTAAAGGTCCTTCATATTATCAAATATATAACTTTTTGGCTGAAAAAATATGAGTTGCATCAATTGCCCTACAAGATATACGCATGCGCGCCAAGTCGCTAACTCCTAGTGTACAACTGCATTATCTAACAAACTGCGTAATATTAACTTATACAAGCAATGTGATTTGCATTTTCAAATTTTAATTTTCCATTAAACAAATATAAAATAAGTTTTTCATTATGGTTATAGTTGAGGTCCACTTGGCAACACTAGCATGACGCGGACGGTGCGACGTTTCAACAAAACACCGACGCCGCTCGTTGAGAGAGGGGAGCAGGAGAAGGTCAACGTGGCAACACTGCGTTCTTCATTTATCTTGGATCGCCCGTGTGGTTGTTTCGCTACGTTTCTCTGTATAAATTGGTAAGTTGTTGTTGTTTTTCTTACAAATTAATATCATACATTGTTGTATTTAGGTTAAGTACATATCATAATGTAATATTCATCACAAGATATATAAAAAAAGAACTTAATCAAATAGAAACAGGCGAAATTATGTATCCCAGTTCTGATTTCTAGGTAATCGCATTTTTACTCACAAAGTGCGGTAAAATCGATAAAAACAATAAATTTGGTGTTGTTATACCCAAAAGATTATAAAGTATCTCATTTAGGCCCATTTTAATGATTTTCATTTTGAGGTTAGAGTTTCATAACTCGAGTGGAGTTATACAGTTCGGCGGCCATGTTGTTTAGGAATTGGTTTTCAGTCTTTATTTCTAAATGAAAATTTTTCAAAACAAAATGATTTTTACACGTTTTATTTATTAATTTCATATTATGCAGCCATGATATTGTCGGAATTTGCAAAAACATGTAAATAAACAATAATTCAATTGTTAATCAACAAATTATTTTTTTTTAAATTTGCATAACACTTTATACTAAAACATGAATTTTCAACAATGTATACCTGATTTTAATTATTTTTGTTTAAAAATATAGGTAAAATCATATAATCATTTGTTTTAAATATTCACATTAGTATCTTCTTTTATTAAGTATTGAACAACATTTTGGATCAATATCAATCTATGACTTCAATTTTCACAAATAATTCGTCAACATAACCTCTAAGGGATGCGAATACTCGTGTTCATATACAGAGTCGGTTTATTTGTTGTCTCTGTGTAAAATCCCGTGAGTATCAGAAAGATCAATTCGCCATGTCCAAGTCCACCCCAAAATTAGTTTGTCCACTCTCGAAACATATATGACATGTAGAACAAGTATTGCTTGAATCTCGTTCGTTATAGTTTTCTGTATTTCGAATGTATGTAATCAATGTAATACAGTGTTCATTTGATGAACTTTTGTATTACAATTGTACGATATCGGATAAGTAGCATCAGTCAAGTATAGTTCCGTGTTAGTATGTATATGCATACTTTTTTGTTTTTGTTAAAATTTGACTTGTGTGTCTTATATAACAGTTTGTCTCTCTCCGTCAAAATGAAGACAAATTATACTAATTTCTACTTCACATTTGAATTTTCTTAAGCCGTAAGGTATTAGAAATACTTTTTGGCAACTAATAATCTCGGTAATCAATAAAAGGGATAATAGTATCATTTTTGCTTCTCCCGAGGCTTCTTCGGACTTCATCTGTTTCTTTGTGCGACCGCGAGCGAGCGAGAACCTGAAGATAGATCAGATCAGAAAATGTGCAGTGTTGGCTTGGCCGTTAGTGAACGCTGGGGGAACAGCTGCCAGACATCTTGAAACGTTCTACTCACACGGAGGTTTTTTATATATATAGGTATATGTAGAGAACGTGAATGCCGGACAGTTGGCGGTAGGAAGTTGCACCAGTACATAATCCAAAATGGCTGAGTTTCCCCCACCACTCTTTTCATTTCATCATATGAATAAGAACTGATTACAACTATTTTCCATAGATAACTTTGCAAAGTTTTATATTTGCTCCTTTTTGCAACTATAGTTGCATATTGCATTCTATATTCTGAATTTTTAACCCTTACATTTTACGAATTTAGAACGGTATTATGGTGAATTCAATGTTGCCTTAGGTATATACTTTAAAATATTAACAATTGAATAAGTATTTGGTTCAATATACGGTCACTTTTCGCAAAACAATTTCAAAATATTTATAGTGAAAATTGTGATCCCTTGGAAATTTTCCACTAGTGTTTCGTCATAATGGACTTTCAATGTCCTTGGGTATATACGTATCGGATTGAAAAGGACTAAAAATGCCAATTTCAAAACGAGACTCATTCGACTTCTTCACCTTGGTTAATTTTGTTATAGTTTTGATGGCAGACCAGATGACTATATTATGGTGAATGTTCACTGGTTTATTATAGCTCACTTTTATTCTACATATTGTGTTTACTGTCATCTTTTAAACATTTTATAAAGAACAAAAAATTGATTCAATATTAATTTAGTAATTATATTCAGTGACAATATTTGTCAATAAACGTAGACGATTTGCTTTGTTGTTTGAGAAGTACGAGTCTTTTATTATCGCTGTCCAAAGCGCCATCTACATTGCTGCTTTGCTATAGTACCCTGTAATCGATTCATATTTTATACTGGGATTATATACATCATTGATTTATATTTTAGTTTTTTTGCTATTGCGTCCAAATTTAAGATTTTTTGTTGTTTACATCAATATTATTTATTAATATAATAAACATTTTTATCACCAAATTGTAAAGTATATTTATCTTTTTCTATACAAAACGAATGCTATATATGCATAATAATCTCCACAGTTTCAATTGTTTGAAATCAAGAATTGTTGGTTACAAGATCATTACCCACATAGCACAGTACGTTTAAGAAACGTTGTAGAAACGTTTCTATAGAAACGTGAAACGTTTCTCAAAAGGTGTTCAGAAACGTTTTAGAAACGTCACAGAAACGTTAAAATGTCCTACTTAGTTGCAAAAAACAAGTTTTAGATTGATATTAAATTCCCAAATTTCGTGGCCTAATCTTCTTCTATTATTCGAAGTTTTTTCATAAATCTATGGAGTAGTCAGTAGAAAATATTTCTAAATTGTTTCACCAGTGTATGTGCATAAAACAAAAATGGATTATG
This sequence comes from Cecidostiba fungosa, assembly GCA_900474305.1. NCBI lineage: Eukaryota > Metazoa > Arthropoda > Insecta > Hymenoptera > Pteromalidae > Cecidostiba > Cecidostiba fungosa. Next base: position 8,211 of record UCOJ01000964.1, on the reverse strand, counting down.
TTAGGATATACGCATAATCAAACAATAGACTTCATATATTCATTACAAAAAGCTTAAATATAAATCGATTCTTTGTTTATATTTTAATACACATAATTACTATCCGATATAAATCGCTATAAACGTACCTTTCGTTCAGTTAAAAAAATGGTATTAATTTAATAAATCATTAAATGAAATCTTGTGCATGGTTTCATTGTTTATAAATCGGTTAACATTTTCTTGGTGGATCTGAGCCTGCAATGCTAGTTTGAGCAGGTTATACACTTCCTCGCGTCACTTTCATTGGTCGCATTACTGAGTCTGCGTATACGGTGAACTTTCAGAACGTCAATACGAAGCGCGAGCTCGCCCAGCCGACTTCATACTGTAACTGGATTCATTAGGCCCAGAAATTCCACAACTTAAATTCATGCCACAAAACATATATGTATGTATATGTGCATACGTAAATATTCAACAGTCTTCATACTCTTCCTCAGATTTAAATCTTTACTTGTAAGAACTAGGTTTTTCTGGAAATATACCTAAACCCGCCCATAATAGGAACTCATTTCCAGGTAAATGTTTTTATGACGGATACCCGAAGGGTGTGATATACAATATACCACGTGATTTAGGTAAAATCTAGAAAAGCAAAACTGGTTTTGCGTAGACTTGATACTGTAGTTAGACTTTGACCGTTGTAAAGTTCGTTCACATTTTGAAATTTGATGTATGAACTTACATATTGCTAACGCTATATAATTGGAGACAACCGTAATACTCGCGACTCGAAGGTTTCGGGTTCGAGCACCCACCTCCCACCGAAAAAGCCGGCACCACTGAAAATCTAATTTTCATGTGCCTATTTCACCGTATGCTTGGTGGTTCAGAGCTGTAGGTCCAATTAGTTGGGGTGGAGGCGTGTCCTCCGATTATCTGTAGGTTTCCGCCGAAAATTAGAAAATCACAAAAACTAAACATGTAAGGTGGCGCATCGGTGTCTAAGCCCAAACGGGTGAGACCCACAGCCACAGTCAATAAAAAGAAAGAAGAGAGCCGTGAGTCAACTGAGCGGATCTTCAAATTAGGCATGTTGTAAATCTATTTTTTTTAATCAGTATAGTCGTTACGCAACTTTTTTTTAAATAATGAAATATTTCAATATACCTATAAAATTGAATCTCAGTTAACATCACAATACATATTCTCTGACTACTAAAGTAAAGAGCTAGCTTAATCAATACAGCTAGACAGTCCCTTTATACATATGTACAAATTGTACATACATCACAGAAGCCTGTACTAAAATTTGTGAACAGGTTTAGAACTCGACTATAGTAGTTTCAGTAAATATTTCTCGTTAGAATTTGTTTAATCAGGTATACGTACAATGGACATTCCCCATAAAACCATTTACCTCTACTGTACCTTTTCGGTTGAACTACTCAAGTCGATAGTTATTAACGTATGTACTATACGTATTGTCTTCCGGAAAATATCAAACTTTAGTAAAAGTCAGTTTTCGCCAACAAATTTCAACCTATGAAAGTTATATAGGTAGGTTTCATCCCATAACTTGACTTTAAAAAAAGAAAGAAAAGGATTCTGATGATAGAATATTAAATGAAGTTCGTATTGATCAATACGTTTGCAGCCTTCATGAAAGTTTGACCAGGGGTTTTCATCTTCTGATCAACTTTCGGAGACTACTTTACCCCCACTCTCAAAATATAGTTACGTAAGTCTTCAACGAGGATCGATCACTCTAGAATTTCTATTTATGTTGTTGAGTAGTATTGCTATGAGTGAAAGTGATTGAACTCAAGAAAACTGTATTTCAACGGATCCAAGTTGACGTACAACCTTTGTGATTCATGGATCATTAAGAGATCGAAATGGATCCCAGGCCATTTTGCCTTGTGCAGCCTTCGTGTAGCTTCGGTGGAGTTCGGCGTGCTTGTCTATCCCCCAATGCGGGCAATGCCGGCGGGGCCTGGGGGCTTCGTAGCTCGGTTTGCGAGTGCGCGCGGTGTTTTCTGACGCCGTCCCTCTCTTTCTCTCTCCCTCTCGCGTCCGCATCGATATCAAAGTAGGAGCGAGAGAGAGAGAGAGAGAGAGAGAGAGAGAGAGAGAGAGAGAGAGAGAGAGAGAGAGAGAGAGAGAGACAGTGCGAGTCTGCGCGCCTCAAACAAGAGCAAGAGAGACAGATAAAGTTTCGTTTCTGTCTCGGCTTGCGCTGGCTCGGCTCGGCACTCACGCTCACTCGTCCCTAGTCCACGCGCGCCATTGCATCCGCGCGCGCGTGTCTCCTCTGTGCTGCGCTCGGTTTGAGAACGCTTAGGCCGAGAGAGACAGAGCTATATAGACACGCGTGTACATTTACGTATACATTTGCATCGTCGCGCCGTGAGAGCCGATAAAGTGGGAGAGAAGTAAATAAACACTTTTTATATTGCTAAAATCTGCGGTCACTGCTCTTGTTTGGATCAGTTTTTCATCTGCCTATGGGGCCAGGGACGGAGAAAACCACGCGGGCCCCGGCTGATTTTACCAGCTGATACAGTTGAGCGCTGAGCAGGGATTGGCTAACAGCTACATAACAGAATTTCTTTAGGTATTTGGTTGTTTATTTATGATTTGCTTTAACTCTACATCAACCTTGTTTTCATCAAATTTTATATTTAATTTCACGAAGTTAAACACGGTTGAAAAATGTAAGAATTCAGTTTTTCACGTGAATAAACTGGTGTGGCTTTGAAGATCTATCGGAATCTCAAACAAGCTCTAAATTTCTTCAAAAGACATTTTTTTGCAACAATGTGATCTTTTAATACTAATATACTTGGAATATTGTCATATATGATTTTTAGATATATTTCATTGATTAACTCATGACATATATAGTCTCAAAACTATTACACGCATGTAACTTCGAATAAAATAATTACTGTTAAGTGGAAAAACGAGTATAGATTTTCTTGAATTTTAGTCCTCATCGTATAAAATGGCTGGGAGGTGAAATGTATGTACTGCTGTTATTTCGAGAGCTCCGGCTTTATGAGTGAAGCGCCCTCTACATTTGTTCAGTCAAGCCTTACTCTAGTGAATGTTCTCGACATTTTTCACCAAATAATGCTTATTATTACACATTTTCTTAACAAATGATTGACATTTGTAATAGTTTATTAATCATCTGTGAACATTCACAAGGTCACTACTACCTATTCAATCAAATTTGCTGTCAGGAACCCTTTGCCCAGAAACATCAACCCTAGGGACTGAAAATTGGATCATTTTCGATTTCCTTTATTATATCATGGAAACCCCTATTATAATCAAATGTTTTCCCACATAAATAATAGAAAAGTTACATAGAGCAGGTATTTATAGTCTTGTAACTAACGTTTCCGAACACATGTGATAACCTGAATTGCAATGGGTTTGATATTGTACAATTATGTATGAATTGTTTAGACGAATACTTATACGATACTGAGCAATCAATTTATTCCTATATTCAAAATTTATTACACAATAATTAGTGTAACATTCATTGTTCTATCGTTGAAATTATAATAATGATCGTATTACGTCACCGGTATTTTACTATATTTTATTTTACTTCTAATTTAGTGTTCAGCCACGTTGGAGTCGTACTTTTTCTTGTTGGCCCCACCCTCCCCCCACCTGAAGCTTGGCATGACGCGCAGTGACCCCTTATGTGTAGCAAGCAAAGTAAAACTTTGAGTTGAGTATATTTAGTTTTTAAGGTCGATTTAATTGTTAAAATGATTATTTATTAATCATTATCAAAAATCGATTGTTATAATTCTAAATCTGCTAAACTCAAAAATTAATCTACTAAAATTACAGTTAAACGGTAATGTTGACTAAATTGAACATAACCTCATACCGTTGAGCTTAGTTGATTATAACGTTGAACACTGACAAAATTATTATTCCATTTCTACTATCTCTTCAATAATATTTTTAGATTCATTAGCAGTAGTAACTTCAATTATATATAAAAAATATGCATGATTTATAATTAACTGCAAAGTGATTTTTAGTATTGCAATCAGTATTCTGGATCACTAAGATAAAACCTCATTAATTTTCGAAATGTTGGTTGAAAAAATTAAATCAGTTAATAAATACTTATCAGTATAACCTATAGGAACTTTAAGTACTTTGTTTCTTAACATAGTTGATTGAATCGAAAATATAATTCAATGATATTACGTGAGACTTAGTGGTTATTCAAATGACAGAATTAGAATAGAATTTTTAGAATTGAATGTCATATATTTTATATGTAACAATTTTGCAGTTGATGATAAGTGTAATTTGAGTATTTGCTATAATAAATAATTGGGTGAGCAACATTTACGCGTAGATACGTGTCATTTGTGGGACTTAACGAAAACAACATGGCCGCCGACGTACTATGTCGCGTTTAACTCCAAATGAAAACCTGTTCATTCTTAGCGTTGCAGGTTATACTTTGACCTTCAATGCAGTGAAAAAAATGAACCTTTACTAGATTTATTGTCTAAATATATACAAGAAACCCGATAAACAGTGAGTTTCGTTGTTCAAGTTTTAACGGTCAAAAAATATTTTTTAAAAACGAAAATCAATATGCGGAGTAGTGCTGCCAATGAGCATATATATATACGCACACACCTATATATAGGTTTAACATAGCTATAGGTTGAGTACCGCTGAAGTTTACGCGCATGCTCTGAAACTTGCTTGACTCGACGTGTTCGCGACTTCGCGTGTCCCCCACTACGCGGCTACGGTTCACGTTTTCTCATTCAACCAATTTGCCATCAAGAAAATTTTTCTTCGTTTCTTAATTTTAGACTTAATTTGAAGTTTTTACGCCCAAACCCATTCAATTCTTAGTTTATATTAAGGAGGTTCTACCGGTACTGCACTAAGCAAAATGTGCGTCCTTTTTATTTATGGTTTATTCGCGAGATATACTTTCCTAAAGTAGTTGCACAGATGAATTTACACCAAATAATTATCATACATTCCATTTATATAATTCTATTTATCCTAATGATTTATATAAAAGTTCCACGCCGACGCTGATTTGACTCATTTTTTGAGGTTAAATGTACGTTTTTTGTCTTCAATAAAACTTTTACAATAAGTTAGAGCCCATGAACAATATTTTTTAGAGTTAAATAATATTCGTTGTGTATTCATTTTCTACTGCAAAAAATTTGAACAAAATCATAATGTTGAACGATTTGTAATAAACAAATAAATACAATGAAATCGTAATTCCTCATAACAGTCCATGCTAATTAGCAACAAATAAAAACTTTAATATCTTCTTTATACTATATATATATTTTTTTTCTACCTCATGTCTTCTTTATATATATATATATATATTTTTTTTTTTCTAACTCATGTATAGCCTTCCGAAATTTTATATGGATGTTTCTATTACCGGTAGAACCTCCTCAGTATTTTATGATTTACTGTGGATTGTACTGATACCGTAACTATATTAGTTCGTTTAGATATTGCAATATACAGATGATACTTTATGTATTGATTGAGAAACATGAAATTTAAATAATACAATTTTGTTAATATTTGTACGTACTGTCAACATAAAAGTAAAAAATTAGGAACTGCTCATCAGAAGATCGCGTTATTGATTTTTGATTATGTTTTTCTGATCAAATATAGTATTGTATTATAAATGTATTATTTAATGAAGGTGAAATGTTTTAAATTTGCAGAAATAAATAATTTTTAATTTTACTTTAATAATAGTTCTCATGAAATAAACCGTAACTATATCTCATACATATATTTGAATATCAATATCGTAGAAATGTACAAGCTTATTTATTGAAACGGAATCGAATTTTGATATTTATATTAACTATTTAATATTTATACCCTGCATTATATTTTCAACTTGTTTTTAGTATTTTAAATAATTATTCATGAGAGTTCCATATATAAAAATATGTTCATTTATCCTGAACTAACCTTATCGAATAATCATTCTAAATTGTCTAATACCAGTAAATGAAAAAAATATTGTAATAAGTTTAGTTATAATCAAGTAATTAGTTTTGGGTAAAATAAAAATGTTATTTATTTTTCTTACGCGTATATACATATACATTTCGTATATACATAGTTAATTTCCTATAGCAATACGTACATACTAAACTTGTTTTTCAGTGCACTAGTAAATTTTAAAATTATTACAAACAAAACATTGATCACTATTAACATATAAATAATACATATGTTACAATATTTTTTACATAATTGTTTAATTTCGTATAGCGTAGGCAAAACATTTATAACGCATAGTGTTTTAACCAAATAATTTTGGTTATTCACAGAATGCAAAGATTAAGTATTGAGCGAAACTAATGGAGTCACTGCAACATTTTTAACATCCCTTATGACAATGGATGCAGTCAAAATAGACACACTGCCTACGAATAAGTCATTATTAAGTAGTAAAATACCAGATACAACTGATATTTCAAAGGAAAAAGATGATGACATCTTATTTGTTGATGATATTGATGAAGATGATGAGATACGTTTAAGACTTTCGGATGATGAAGAAGTTGAACAAGATAATTCAAGGCACAGCGAAAGTCAGCAAACAAACTTAGATAATAAAATAAATGGTAAGGAATAAAGATTAATTAGCAACGAGTTAAGAATGACGGGTACGCTTGTATAAACGATTCATATTTATCATAGCTACAGTTGTTTGAATATAAAATGCGACATAATCGGTCCCTTACTTTTGTCTCAAATGTATATCACGAAGTAATTATTTTTGTGATGTCACAAAAAAAACCTAAGCATTCGCAAATACAAAAATGATTTTTAAATACAAGATACAAAACAAAAATCCACTAAATATATTTTTTAATATTCATTTTACTTGCTTTTAAGGCGCTGTCGTATTCCTTGCGCTTTTAATTGGTTTTCTAGAAAAAATTACACATAGTTTAGTTAGGCCTTTTATACACGAAGTTACCACTGATAGCTCAATTATCTGTGAAATTATAAGTAGGATATTAAGATTTAAGATTTGTAACTCAACACAAAATATGAGAAGTCGAAAAAATTAAAAAGCTTTTAAAAAAAGTGCATGTACTTTTAAACCTGTCCTGGTAGAAACGTTAACGATTATTTTTTTGAGAATTATTACGCTATTTCAGAATTAAAATATATAATATTTCTATAAGAACATGTTTAATGTCAATACCATAATAAGGTTACTTTGGAGGTAAATATGCTGTTATGTATTTCTTTTACTGATAACTTTCGTGAGTTAAGCGCTATACACTAGTCCAGTATAATCTGAAGAATGAAATGTCACTCGAAAGAATCCGCGTGGGTTCCTTTCTTCAAAAGGGATGGGCTTAAAAATATATTAATCAAATTTACAGTGTTTCTAAAACTTTGAATGGATATTTAATAATATTCATGTAAAATTACTTGAGCGTCTACTATACAATAATAATTGTTTATAGGCTTCAACAGCGCCATGAAGGCGAAGAACGAATTTTTATATTCAATTTTTACTTCATCTTAGGACAATGTTTTGACCTGAAGAAGGTCATAATAGATACTAGAAACGTTGTTCTAAAATAAACTGAAATTTGAAAAAAAAAAATTCTTTCTTCGTCTACATGGTGCTGTTAGAACCTATAAATAATTTTGTTTCTAAAAAGTTTAAAATACGCATAGTTGTTTTCGATACTACTGCGATCGAGTTGATTTTCGCACGAATGTGCAAAATCAACTTTTGTACGTGATGTATTAAATTCTGTTTTTTCTTTTTTTTTCTTTTTTTTTTTTTTTTGTTTTGTTTTATTCAGAGTGCGCAAAGTGCGACTTTAAAATTTTATAATTTTATAAAATGCGTACAATGACAGTCATGCCCTAATTTTAGCTAGTAACTTTTTAAATGAAAATTTGCATTGGTGTAACGAGTATTAGAGCGCCATAATACTCAGCATAATGAACCATTCTGTGCCAGCTAAAGCCAATCAATCAAATTCATAGTTTCTCTTAAAGGGATCCGAAAGTCAATTCAAATCCAGATTTCGCGCCACAAAATAGCATACGACAAAAGATACTAATTTGCTTATAACAATTAATAAAAACAAAATTACGATAAACTACGACATAGTTGCCCTCCGTAATGTAGTT
>UCOJ01000963.1:0-52036 GCA_900474305.1 Cecidostiba fungosa | reverse complement strand
TTCATAACATAAAGAATGAGATAAAAATAGTTAGGAAGGTGTGCTCCCTTTTTGAAAATTTGCCATTTCGCGACCCCGAAAAGTGACTGATTTGAAAAAATTTCCTCATATACCGTCAACATTGATAGTTGATAATTCTAATTTTACATTCTTTAACGAGAAAATTATATAACCGTATTGTCATATCATATATCATATAATTATTATGTAGCAGATTCAAACTTTTCAATAAGTGTCTCATGTGTTTTGTCAGAAATACTCGCTTTTCTACCAAATATGTATAACAAAGAATAGTTTGCAACTCGAAGAATCCTTCGAAAAAAAACAAACACATCCCTAATACAAATATAACGCCTCGTTCAAAGAAACAACGGTTAAAACTCGAAACAAATAATTCGCTGACTATAGATGAATCCACGTCCTGACCAGACTACACCAGGAATAAGGCAAAACCGGACCGCAACGGAAACTTTGCTCTAGTGGCTTTCGAAATCCCGAACAAAACGATTAACGAGCGCCGGTAATAGTACCTAGCCACGATGGTAAGCACGCGCTACCGGTCCAAATACCGCGCGCGTTAAGTTCGACCTCGCGGAAATTTCGCTTCCGTGGAAAAGGTTCGAGCGAAAGGTCGGAGTGCTGGAGATGGACTTGGACTGAAGAGTGCGAACTGGAAGAGAAGTGAAAATTGAGGCAAAAATCCTGGGAGAGTGAAAATTGTAGAATTCAAAATTATAATTATTTTAAGGGCGCGAAAATTATTTTACTTATAAATTACCAGGGAGAATATGTATACGCAGAGGATTATTTCGCGTGAATCGTAATGGTTATATAGATGCAAAATAAGAGGTCACACGGCATTTCAAAAGTGTACGTACACCAAAAATTACACGTAATTAATAACATTATAAACATACCACAGAAAATTTCACGAGAGATTCATTCGCCGAACCGTTGCTTGCAGCAGCACGTCCTCTATATTCTAAAACTCTCGGAAATTCCGCGAATGATATATACGCATATACACATCCACTTTTGATTTTCATAACGTTGCTAGCCAATTTCCCCGCCGGTATTCAATATTGCAGTCGGGGGATATTGCGAACGACGATGAAGAGGCGTTTAATTGCATTTCATGAACGGACGCTCGTATTGATCCTTGTTTATAGTTCCGTGTGTGTGTATATATATACAGTTAAGTGTGAAAAAGGACGTCGTCAAGTCCAAACAAACGTCTGGCGCGAAGATAGATAAATACGACTCTTCTTTGTTTCTCTATCCACACACACACACACACACACACACACACACACACACGACATTTAGAGGAGAGAAAGTAAATAAGAATAAACATTGCGAGTAATTTTGCAACTTTGCACTCGGGTAAATCTGAAGCTATACGATTCTGAAAATAACAAAGGAGCGCACATCTAAGAATGTGTCCATCTCAGCTAACCGGGTCAGTTCGCGTCTCCTAAATTCACTAAACTTCGCATCCTTCTTGTAACATTCTCGTGAGATGAGATAAGCTTGGCTCCTTCTTAGGCAAAAACGACATCAGGAAGAGCAACGTAGAGACAAACAGAGAGTAGGCAAGTCACGTATAGTCTCCTGCATATATATGTATATATAAGCGAGAGAAGAAGACTCGTGTTTCACGTTCGCACACGACGGACGGACGCAAAGTTAATAACTCAGTAGCTGCCGCTGCCAGCCGCAACAAAGGATTCCGGGAAGCAGCCCTATACTCCCTGTCCGGCCACCTTCATGTAAATGAGAAATAAATGCCGAGCACCTGTCCTCGCGCATAAAGTATGCATACACTCGCCACACACACATACACGTCTTGTGTTTACTCGTCGCTCTATAGTGCTATATACAGGATTAGCATATTATACGCCAAGAGAGCTTAATGGAATTCGTTCGTGTTTTCTTATTGCGCGACAATGAAGAGCACGTGGGGTAAGTATACGGTATTCTGTTTTCTATGAGCGTCGAATCGTATCTAAAAGTTTCGATCGCTCCATCTTGATGAAGCAGTTCTATTCGTTTTATGATTGGTCGTTCGTGTGGCCAATCAGACCAGTCATATAGCCATTATTTCTGATAGAAGTTTTTAGATGGCGCGTCGTGCGTCAATGTGATTGTATATGTATATGTATAAATTCCTAACCTCAAAATGGAAAAATTGAGAAAACTATTATTTAATTATTTAAAATAAATAAGGCATGCGGTAATGATTCTATTCGTTCATAGATTGGCTATTTGTTTTCGAGCGCGATCTCTACATAAGTTTGAATTCCTAACCTCAAAATGTTCAAATTGAGAAAATATGACGTTACAATAAGAACGCGCGAAGCACGTCTACAGTCGCTAGTGGGATTAAATTAGTCACCGATCAGTGGATGGATGTTTTTCGAGACAATGCGTGACTACGTCTATTACAGAGATAAAATTCAGAGAGAGATTTTTAATGCTTACGCTGAAATGCGAATACTTATATATACCTTCCCGAAAGACAAACATCAGTCCCTGAACCCCTAAAAACTTGGCGCAACTTTACCAAGTCAAACAGAGCAGCGCTTGAACTTGAGGTGCAGCAGCAGTAGCTTCAAACATTCCTCACAAACAGCTAGTCCAGGACGGGTAAACAAACAAGACCCTCAATACCGAGAATTTCCTCAAAAGAAGACAAAAAAAAAGAAAAGAAACCAGAGGAGAGGAAGCAGAGGTAAAGCCTCGAATTAAAGTATCATCCGGTCCATTTACAGCGTCCCACTTACGCGCCGGCCACTTTTCCATCACTTAAGCTGAGAATCTCCCGGGGGTTATCGCATTTCTTTAGCTCCTTTCAAATTCGCCTTGATCTTCCCTCCGCCGAGCAACCCTTTTTCCTTTCAAGCCATACTGATGTCTATATGATATAACAGCGCGTATTTACCCAGTAAACCTCTTAATTCCATAACCGTCGTGTCTTAAAAACTCGCAAACAACGTCGTAAAAAAACTGCCGGCCTTTCTCGTATATAACAAACGAGTGAAAAGCCTCGTCGTCACCCCTTCATAAAGTATTCCAGAGCCATCAAGCCGGCTACTCTCTCTCTCTCTCTATATCTATACGTATAAAGACTCGGAGAGACGTAAACAAGGCAACTCTCTTTTCTACACACGCAAGGCTCGTCCGGGTCGTAAATCATTGCCGCCTAATAAGACGAGTCTAGCTTTATAAAAATTCCCGGCGCTCTCTCGCCAATTTGCTGCCGAGATTTTTCCCCCAAGAACACAGAGAAAAATGTGGCTCCAGTCGTGTGCGCACGTCGCGTCTCTTTATTATTTCTCGTTCTGTCGGAAAATTCTTTTTTCCTTTTTTCTTTTGTGCCGTGTATACTATACAGCGATTGATTCCAGCCACGATTGTTCTACCGTGAGAGAGATATAGGAGTGTGAAGAAGGGAGAGAAGAATTGAATACAAGTGTGTTGTATAGAATTTTCATTCTCGAAGAAAGTTTCTTATATATTTCGCGTCAGAGGGTAAAAAACCTGTTGAACATATTATGCGAGAGAAAGAAGCTAGTCAGTCGAAGTTTAAAAAAGCCATGCGAGAATAATCCAATCTCGGATGAAACGAGATTATGAGACGAGACTTCTTGAGCTTGAAGAAAATTCTCGTGCAGACGCTCGTTCTCTCTCTCTCGTTATAATCCGTTTATCCAACACGGAGCACCGTTTAACGCTCGAAAATATCATGTATATTATACACAGTATATAGTCAAACAGGAATTTAAATCTTCTTGACCGTTGACCTAAATTCTTGTGGTAACTTTTCAGCAACAATTGTAGAAACGCAAGCAATAGAATATAAGCCAAGAAAAATGAATAAAAATAGAGCTGCACAGAGAGTATATTATATAATATATATACAGCGAATGTGTATCGGCGAGAAAGCTTCCATTATTTTTCATTCGGCCTCTGCACCGCTGAATTATTCATGTCTCCTATCTCCTCCTTTCTTTTTCGTATAATATAATTCACAGGAAAATCTTCTCGCTCGATTCTCATGCCTCGCGCATTCAATCATACACGGCAAACGACAGAGAAAAAAGCTGCTGCTGCTGCACTGGTTTCTTCTCGCGTATTACGTGGATTACGAGCCGCGGAGTATAGGAAGACGTGAATCGCGCGATTGAGCGCCGAGGATTGCGAGCTTTCTTGCGAGGGATTTCTTTTTTGTCTTCCACTGCAGCAGCAGCAGCAGCGCTCGCCGGGTTTATTTTCTTCTTGAGACGACGATGTCGCGGTAAAAATGGGAATGGGATATGTGTACTTTGAGCGTCTTTTCTTCTCGAGCTGATGGAGATCTGTCGATAGAGTCGAGCTTTCTACTTGATTGAGTAATTGTGCGATTCGTTTTGTCGTTGCCGACAGCACCGTTACACAATCGAATAGAATTGCTTAGGAGTATGATTACGCAACCACCATATATTCCTAAAACGTCCGGGTATAAGTCCTCCGTGAACACTTTTTCGCGAAAAATAGAAAAATATGAAAATACGCATGCGGAGCATCTCTCGGAAAGAGAGAGAGAGAAAGAGATAACCCCACGTAATACCGGGAGAACGATCGTCCCGAAACGAGACGACAGCCCGACGCGACTAATGGGAATGTCGGGATCAAGCCTCCGAGACGCGTCATATTTTATTTCGCAGTTTCCGCCTCGATTGCTACGATTTTTTTTCCCCTTTCATTCTTGAAGAATAGCACGGGGACGTTTAATAAACAGCTACTGCTACTGCGTGTCTCTATCCAAGTATAAATATTATTATTAAAGTTTCGAAGAAGTAGAGGAAATGTATATAGTAACGAACGATCAGAGAAGCGCGAGTGTATAATGGTTATATTTCTGGAGTTCATTACGTAAACATACCTCTGGAAACTTTTTGTTGGACTTGGTTTTATCGATAAATGCAAATTAGTTCGTTCTTTCTCTCTTCGCGGACTATACAGCCGTATTGAAATTTGATTGCTTATTTAAAATACACTATATATAAAGCGAAACGATGAGTTCCGTACCTTTCTACTAAAATAAAAAGATGACAGAATAATAGTCATGAAACATTAGTAGTTACAATTTTAGTCCCTGATATACACAACTCCGCTACAGTATAGCAGAGAAGCATAAAACGATAATGAAGCTCTGGAAAAGTAGAGCAAACAATCGGATTTCGCTCGATATATCTGCGCCTCTGCAGAAGCATTCCGTGACAATATACAGCAGACGCTCGACAATTACGAATGCATAAAGTCTAATTGAAATACGGGACGCCACCGCTGCAGTCTTACTGAATATTCCATTTCTCTTTCGGTGAAGCTTCTCTCACGAATTACCGGAAAAGTGAACGACGACGACTGCTTCTGACTTACAGCTCTGGTCGTATCGCGAATGTTCGATAAATTCGATGGAAAAATTGGGTTTTCAAACAATTCAGCTTTGCGGAGAGATAACTTAGGCACGTATGTCTCTCAAAAATAAAAACTGAAGCTCCTCCTGTAGGATAACGCTCATTTCACAAAACCCCTGATCAAAACGTCGGCTGCAAAGTTCTTGAACCCTTGACATTTTTCATACGAGAGATAAAATAAAACACAAAAAAGCTCGTTCAACTTTCGCCGCGGAGAGCTTTAACCGGCTTTTCCTCTAAATTTTGCAAAATATTTGAAAAAAAAGAGGCTGGAGAGAAACTGGATGTAGCAAAAAAACCGTACAACATCGAAAAGCGTCTCTTTGAGCATCCCTAGTACGTCGTGACAGTCAAATGCACACGTACGTATACATTTATATAAGCGCCGTGTATATATATGTATACCTACGCGACACGGCGACGGGTTAACTCGAGCGCGAGGCAGCAAAGTCTATACGGCGAAAGTCACCCTCGAAACTCGGCGGAATTTCTTCCCCTTTTTTTACTGCGGCCGCCCTCAAAGGTGCCTCTCGACGGGCTGAATTTGCTCGCGGTGATTCTCGCGGAAACGCGTGTGTTATATGTATAAAAAAAACCGGGGTGGAGTCTAATGGTCGGAGCTTACGTTTTGTCGTCAGAAAAGGTTGGTAGGTATATTGTTAGCAAATAGATGTGTTATAGAGGTATATAAGAATAAAATTCTCTCGAGAAATTCAATTAGAACCGCACGACGTAAATTATGCGCGCGATCGAGAAGTAAAAGCGCGAAAAGTTCCCGTCGTAAATCAGTCGCGCGAACGCGTTAATAATTTATAAAAGATCGTCGTGGTCCATCCATTCCCTCACCTACATTATATCCGTTAAAACTTTTCGATGCCTGCAGAAAGAGAGAGGAAGAGAAAGCTTGAAATATGAATTCCAGCGCGACAAAGTTCGCGCCTATATATACTTCGATGAATATAATTCCATCGAAGAAGAAGAAGAAGGCACGATTATGCGGGTATAAAAAAAGCTTGCAAAATTAACGCTTAGAGTATAAACCGGATGCGACGGCTTAATTCGCAACAGCAACTTGCCGCATCAATTTTTAATAAAATCCCCCCCAGCGTCGTTCGCGCCATCAGCTTCGAAACTCTGTGGCACAGCCTCTCCTATTCATTATAGACTCTCGAGGCAAAAACGCATCAGGAAGTTCGAGACGCGGCTTTTTTCCAAGCCTGTAAATATATTCAGCGGAAGCGCAAGTTCCGAATTTTAATGCGCGCGAGAGAGAGAGAAGAGAAAGTTCGTCGTGAGAGAGAGCGACAAGAAAGCTCATCAGGGACGAGGTGCTCGCAAGCTCCATTGGGTGACTAGCGACGCGCGTGAAAATCTTCAGTTTTTCTTTTTTGACTTTCGAACGGCACGAGTTTCAGGCAGTTAGCGGCTAGAGCTTATGAGCTTTTTTCGAGTCTCTCTCTCTCTCTTCGATAAGTTTGGTAACGAAGGCAAAGTGACGCTTGTTTTAATATTGCATTTACTCACCTCTGGTAGGGGGAAACTAACTGGCTTACGGGATTTCCATAGTTCGTCAAATCCACACGAGCTTTTCTGAAAGAAGAAATAAAACGAGCTTTCGTTAATTCCTTTGATTATCAACCTTGATGAATATTAACTCGGCGAGAAAAAGATGCTAATTTTTTTTTTTCAACGTCCTTTGCGCAAGCTACTCTCGCGCGAGTAGCTGCAGAGCTTTAACTTTGCGTAAAAGCTGCTCAAAGCAACTATACACGCGCTCTGCAGAGTAGTAGGAAAGCGCGTTAGCGTATACACAGTGACCTACGAGCCGGAACTGATGGATATATACATATACCTACTGAAAGTCTCCTCTATATACAGCGAGACGAAACTTTGAATAAATAAGTAAATATAGTCATGCTAATTTCAAACCACAATAATTTTCTTCAAACACTCAGACCAAGTGTGGGCCGTAAAAGCTCTTTTCCGCGAAACGCGCGCGACAATCATCCAGCCTTCGCGAAATCACCGCGTTTATATTCGACGGCGGAGCTTATTTTCAAGTGCGCGCGAGTTTTAAATCGAGGATTATTAGGCAGGCGCATAAAAGCGGCACCGAAAAAGCAGCAGCAGCAGCCGCCGGCGGCGGTAGGGTTATAATACGCTACTGCTGCATTGTCGCTTTCATATTTCAGACGGGCGCGCGCGCGAAAAGGCGCGATAAGCCGGCCGTTTAAGTGACTGTATTTCTCCCCTTTCGCTCGCAAGCTCACTTGAAACGCAGTTTTATATACGTGGAAATGAACGTTTAACGGTTATATAGGCCGAGTATATAGTGCAATTCTTTTATTTCTTCTATACGAAATATATTCTTTCGAGGGTTTGTTGCTATAGAGCGTAGTGTAATAAACGATATAGGTATGCTCGTATGCTAATTTCATCAGGCAGCAAAGCTCAATTTGTATTCATGAGAGTTACGTTTTCACTGTGTCCAGCAGCAACATCACGAGTCTCTATCAAGGACGAAAACAAGATCAGCAGTAGTATATATAGTATAGCCCTTCATCTCCTGGGAACAATCGAATCTCGATTCTATCCTCTACAAGCTTCATCCAATCGCGAAAAATCAAAGCCTGGACATCGTGTAGGTCCAAGTGAAAACTCGTCTATCCGTTATTATTACCTCGTTACTGCTATGGGTTCCTCCGACGATAACGAATTAAAGCTCCGGAGGTACGACGCGGCACATCCACTTTAACGCAAGATTTTTCCTCGGCTTTTTGCCGGACGCGATTTTACGAGAGAGAGGCGCAGAAGCGTGTAATTCGTTTCTGTATTTTCCATGCAAATTAACGTAATTCTCTGTCGCTCTACTCGCGCTAGCTTGTGTTTTTGTTGGCGCAGAGTAGGGGAAAGTGCGTTACGAGCTTATGAAAGTTTATCGTGTCGACTTTTCAACGCTGGCTGCGCTGATTAAAATATTATTTTTCACGGCTATTCGAGCTCATTGTTTTTGAATTTGCGAGGAGGAGTGCATGTGTACGTTAATCGTTATTAAATGCTTGTTCATTTGCATATAATTCGATCGATACTCCGTTAAAGCTGATGCTTCGCTCTTGATGTTTGAAATTCGCGCGCTTTTTGTTTAAAAAACAAACAAGGAACATATAAGACATGTTTTGATACAGAAAATTCCAAGAGCGGATGATGTAACGACGACGAGAATCGCGTTACCTTCTGCTCTTCCCTAGCTTTCGTGGAAATGACATTACGCTCTTGCGCTCGACAAAGCGCGAATCCTTTTCCCTGAATTTTTTTTAGACGGACTTTTCCTTTTTGTGGATAACATTTTCTTCGACGAGATGCGCGCGGTCTGAATAACTGACGAGCGGAAAGGGTAAAATGATATTTTATTAAGCTCGTGTCTCTTTTGTGCCGTTGTTTCTTTGTCGCAGAAAGAGAGAGAGAGAGTAATCTCCGTGTTGCCGTAGAATTTTAAACGAAGCGCCCTGTTTATTTCATATCTCTGATGTCTTTTCGTATAATTTATTAGGGCAAGGACGTTCTCTCATTAAGGCGTAAACTCTGTTACGATTTTTAACAAGCCTCTTTGTTCCTGGTGGTGACAAAGTAATTTGTTCATTTATGAATAAAATGGCTTTTTTTAATAAGCTTCAGAAAACAGAGTTAAGTCTTCGACAAAGCTAACTCAAAGTATATATACACAGGTTTTGCGTCTACTCCAGATTCTCGGCTACAAAACCCTGTATATAGGTACTTCGACCTTTAGCTGACGCTGCAAGTATGGAAGTAATTAATCGAAGCGGCAATCAAGAGCCGAGAGAGAGAGAGTTAGTTGCTGTTCCCGACGTGTAACATTAAATCTCGGCTATTTGTCTGTGCGAAACCACGGGCGCGAGAAAGTTCGACGCTGGATGTTTACATGGCCGACTGCAGCGCGTTTGTACTACTGGCTATACCTTTTGGAACTCGGTTATGCGGGAAAACGGGATCTCAACGAGCTTAGGTTGATTCTGATTTGAAGTGTTTGGAATTTGGCTGGAGTTCGTGGGGTTTGTTGATATTTGTCGATAATTTTATATAATGAATGAGATGACAACAATTGTTAATACGCTGAATAATGATGTTGAAATATTCAACTGATTTATTTTGTCTTGTATGTATACGCAGTTGCAATTTATGAAAGTGGGTATATTATTTTCTCAGGTAAAACAACAGGAAAATTTCACGTAAAATGATTAAATTGTAATACTGTAATACGACAACGACGAAACATAATCTCAAAAAATAGCGTATTATAAATTTATCAGATCATAATATACCATTTCAAATGTACGTATGCACATATTCAATTCGCGCATGAACCGACGATTCCACAAAATATTTATAGCATTTTCATTTCGTAAAATATTCCAACGCATTAATGATTCTCTCGCTTCCACGAAAGAAACCCTAAGATTAAAATTCACAGCATAGGTATAATATAAAATCCTAATTCAATTACAAAGCAAACATTCTTCTCCGACAAAAACTATTCGCTCCTCGTCTCTTCTCATCCCAACGAAAATTCTCCAATAACATTCTTCCTTCGCTCTCGCTATACTGCATAAACCATATACCAAGTCAATCGAACGAACTCCTTTCCTTCTTCCACTTCTTCCTCTTCTTATACGAACTCGTCGCAAGACCGACAAAAGGAAATTAAGAAAAGCTCGCGGTATACTTGCGCAAAAGAAATCGAAGAGCGAATAGAACAAGGAACTACTTTGGACAGGAAAAGACCCTCGCGGAAGTTTAAATGGAACAACGCATTCGAAGGGTGGGAGAGAAGAGAAGATAAATACAAAAATCTAGACGAAAAATGTTGTGCGGAAAAGGCAGCAGTATAGCAGCACCGACGGCGCTAAGTAATCGCCGATTCAGGACGGCGTGTACGAGCTTTTTGTTCTCCGGGCTATTGTATGGTCTTCTAAGGGAGAGATGGGCTATTTGTAATTTTTTTGCTGGGGCTGCTCGTTGCCGTTTATGAACTCGATTAGGACGGTTGATGGCCGACAAGCTTTTTGTCGGTATAAGTTGGTATATGGGTTCCTTACTTGCTTTTCCTTTTCTGTTATATAATTATAATAATCTTATATGAGTCTACTTGATGCAACGTGTTGTCTGCCAAGTAGCTTATTTTTTGAGTGCCACTGGAGAAATCAAATTTTTTTAAAAGTCTTCAAAAGTCCATGCGTCCTTCGGATGACGTGACGCTCACCCTCGAGACATATCCTCTACAATTTCCGTCTCAAGAGTAATTACACAAGTGTATAACCAAGATGAAGTGCATCTGCACCTCATAAATCTCCCTTCAACTCAACCTCCTCAAAACAACTCGAATCTCGCATATAAACAGACAATCTGTACAAATAAAAAAGCCATCTCTCTAATCAATTCATATCCAGCGATCCATCATAATACACATTTTCCGCAAGATTCTCACCTGTATACTCCACATAGACCATCAAGAGAATCCCTTTTCCGACGCTATATACTCTTCCCCATTATCAAGATTCCGCTGACTCGACTCAAGCGTTGTTTACTCGTTAGTGGTTATCGGGATATGGAGAAGAGCTTGCGAACTCGGGACTACGGCATTAAACACGGCGTCTGAATACTAACGATCTTGGACGCGTAGGATAGAGACCGGGACAGCCGTTTATACCATCGACAAGGTGGAGAGTCCAAGTTTCAAGAGAGAGAGAGAGATCTAAATTGCCGAGAGCCGATTCCGCCAAGTTTCGAGAGAGGAGCGATTTTTTTTTCAGCAGAGCTGGGCGCGACGGTTCGTTAAGCTACTTGGAATACGTGCTGCCTTGTTAATGGTTTTGGAGTACTGGACGTTCTACGGGAAGGTAGATGTTCAGTTTTTCCTGAAATTGGCTGATGAACGAGCGGTTGGTAAAGTGCGGAATTTGAGATTTTTTTAGTGAGTTGAATTAGAAAGAAATTTTTTCGGAGAGATTGGATTTTCAAATTATAAACCAGATGATGAAGCATCCGGTGGATGATGTCATTTTTCAGGGATACGAATGGTTTTAGTTATACCGCATGTAAAACCTTTTGAGGGATTTGCTTCGTGAAGCTGAAAATGGAGATAAAGTCTCAACATTTTATATTCCAGGAAAAACAATTTTCAGATTTTCAAAGCTTTCTCTCCGCTACGATGAAAAAGGTTGTTTAGGAAGCTGTTGGATTTTGAGAAATTTTATATTTTTCCGCGAATGAAAGCCCGAATATCATCTACACAGTGCAAAAAAGTGCAAAAAATTATATTATTCTATTATACACTGTATGTATACTATACAATTCAAGAAGTATTAACAAAAATAAAATTTTCGACAAAATGAAAAGTATTCTTCAGTATATAATTAAGCAAGTAACCAAAATTTTTTCTTCTCAAAAACATCTACCTCCCACTAAACCAGAAGCTAAAAAATCCAAGTGTCACCCCAGCTATATATATTCCTAAAATATCGCTCACCATCGAAGCGTCACCTGAGCGAACAAACTACACTCCCCCCCAGACTCCTACAGTGCGTTCGATATCCTCACCTCCTCTCGAACAGACTCGCGTACATAAGGCGAGCGTCGCTCGTAAATTTAAAATTCGCCCATTATTATCGCTCGACCGGCCGGAGGCGACACGCTCCCCGGGAATCCATCAGCGTCGCGAGCTTTTTACGAGGGACTATATATACGTGGATCGAGATCGCGACGCTGGCGGCGTCTGATATGCGATGTCCTTTTTACGATCGTTCGACACCTGAATGAGAGAGGTGAGCCGGATTTTCGTTCGTTGCGGACTTGAGATTTTCTGTTTTCGAGGATGATGGAATGAGGTCAGGATTTTTGATTGAATTATTGATTCGTGCGCTTTTGTACTGATTCTATAGATTAGATTATCATAATAAACTACTCTCCAGTTTCCAAAAATCCTCAAAAGTCGACCGAGAAAACGTACATCAACCAAACTCAAAGCCCATTAAAGCTCTCCCCCATAAAATCTACCAGCTAAATCGCAAACAGAGCCTAGAAAAATCCGAGGCACTCGAAAAAGAAGACGCGTTCGCGCCTGAAATTCCCGCGTCTGAAATATTCCGAGAGACGGCTTTTTACGGGCCAAGGAAGGCCGGATCGAAATCCATCGCGCGGCTCGAGCCTTCGATCCTTGCGTAATCCCTCGCTTTTACCAGAGAGCGAGCCGAGGCTCGTGCCCTCGCGTAAGTGCAGATTCGTGTTTACACCCGACTTGGGCGCTGTTCCTTCTCTCTCTCCCTCTCTGTGATGCAGCCTTTCGCTCACGGATTTATGCGAATCATCGACGTTCCAGACGACGATTCTTTTTTGGGGGCGGAGCTTTTTGTTTGGGCTAATCTGAAAGGTGGATAGGTGGATGAGATACAAAGAAATTTTTTTTTTTCAGTTGTCTAATAAAAAATGTAAAAAATAATTCGTGCCTTTGACGGAGTGAACTCTATTTCTATATATACTCGAATAATTTTTTTGTTTTAAATAATAAAACAACGTACGCAAGCTCAAAGAAGAGCTTTCAGCACTCATAAATCAATACTCCCAGCGTTGAGTCCATACGTACACTCTGATTCCCTCGCATTAATCCTCAAAAAAGAGAGTAACACGCTCGTTCGCAAAATTGCGAGGGCAATTGCGCCATATCTCAAGCACACGAGCTTTCGACTGCAAAAAAAAGGAAACAATGGGCCCTTGATAATTACACAAAACGCTGCCTCGTATACTCAAAAAAATTTCGCGCGCAACGTTTACTCGGGGGCTTAATTGACGGCAATTCCGTCGCGCGAACCTATATATTAAAAGTCTCGCAATCTTCAAAAAAAGTTTGCCAAAAAAAAAAATAGTAATAATAATAATCTCTCCAGCCTATAACAATACACCTCAGGGCTTGACGGTTTAGTCTGTGCGAAGCACTTGAAAAACTGGCCGGGCTCAGTCTCGTCTCTCTATCTCGTCGACAAGAAAAGTTGGGAAACCAACTTAGCGCTCGCGCGATTCCGGCAAAGCGCCCGAGTAATTTCCATCCGTACGTAAAAAGAACGGACGCGATTCAAAGACAAAGGGGTCGCCGCCGGACGTCGACGACGACGTTCCTTGCGCGCTGCAAAAACTTTTCTCGTCGCGCGTGTGTGTGTTTGTATTTTTTGGGTTTGGCCGCTTTTGGACTGCTGGGAATGTTTTACGGCTGATGTGAGCAGAGGACCTCCGGTGAAATGGAAGTTTCCGTAATGATACGAGTCTTTATCTTGTTCTAAAAAAAATTGAGCACTTTTTTTTTTTAAATGTGTATTTATACTAGAGTACGTTTACGAGGTACACGATTATACGAAATCCCATCCACAACGTACGTCTTCCACATCAAACACGCAACTCAGCGCGATTCACGCACGGAAAAACGAAAAGGAACAAAAGAGACAAAGCTCGAAGAAGCGCGGCAAAGGCGAAAAAAAGAGCACACAGCTGCATAACTGCGCTAAAAAATAACGGAAGAACGAACTCGGAGAAAGAGAAAAGGAACGCGAGAGAGAGAGAGAGAGAGAGAAAGAAAGGAATCCTTCCGCGCGAAAAAAAAGACGGAAGAAGAAGAAGAAGAAGATGGGGGTGAGCCGCAGGTACTCGCTCGTGAAAGCAGCACGAGCCGCGTGTTTATCTTCCACGACCGGAAGCATAAAATGAAAAGGGAGTCGGCGAAAAAAGCGAGCCAAAGCGGGAGAAATAAAATGAATATGCATCCGCGAAGGAAAAGAGAAAGAGAGAAGGTTTCTGATGAAGAAATTAAGCGGTCGAGCTTGCGGGGTTGAAGTAGTTCGTAGAATTTTTCGAGGAAAATCAGAGAAGCTTTTTCTGAGTTTCTTTTTTTTCTGGATTCGGTAATGCTGAGGTGGCTATCGAGAGGTAGATACACTGCTGATTTAGAAGAAATTTATACGAGAGCGACTGAATAAATAAGTTGATTTTAATAAAAGAACAATAATAATAACGAGAATTTTAATAACCGCGCGTTCCTCTGGTATAATTTCTACGCTAAAAGAAAAAGAATAAAGCTCCGCAAGAAGCTCTACAAGTAAGACTAATGAAAACGCGAAAGAGTTCTCCCGTTAAGAATGAGAAAAGCTCTCGCGAGATAAAAGGTGCGGAAGACAAGGCGAAAAATTGTTCAGGTGAGCCGAAGAAAGAAACTCATCAACAAGCCGAGGTCCTGTTCCCCTGTGTCTCGAGCTTTATGTATATACACATTTGCAACAGCAGCAGTGTACGTACCCGAGGGACAACGGATGTATCGCCCGGAGATAATTGAAATTCGTATATATACAAATTGTCGGGACAAGCACCGCAGGCGTCTCGCACTGATGCTTGTGTTGTGCGCGCTTCTCTTCAAGTTCGCGCTCGCGCAAGCGGTTTCCGGCTCGTTAATTGACTCGTAGCAGTCTTTAGCGCCTGGCATGCTTTGAGACTGAGATGCATATGAGCATTTCTACATAAGAAATCCACTGACACGGTTAAGAAACAAAAAATAATTTTTTAGGGGTCACACCTACCGGACTAGTGTTTTTCGGTTCTTTACAACGTTCTAAACACGAGAAAAATAATGTACCAATACGAAAGAGGTAGCACATATATTTGCCAGACAGTTTAAGTTTTCTTATAGGAATTTAGCATGGGGAAATTAATGACAAGCAGCCATTTTGGAACTAAATGTCTGAGGATGCAAACGGAAAATCCGTAATTATAGGATGAAAGTACGGAAAAAGAGCTGTAATTTAAAATAAAGATTGATTTGAAGGCAATCCGTAGAATAATTTTGAATACTGATGAGTGGTTAACTGATGATGCTGTAGATGCTTTTCTTGGTATTGTTAAAGAAAATCATCCAGAATTCGAGGTAGAAAGTGTAATGTATTTATATTATCCAAATTTGGTACACTATTAAAAAATAGTGCTATTGTTGTACCCGTATCCATGGATGTACTGCATGGATACATGAATATAGAAAATTATGTAACAACTATATCGCCTCCAATTATAGATAACAAAAACTTAGTTTTAAGCTCTGATATTTTAAGCAAAATAAAACAGTACTTTCAAAATAACTGTAAAATAATTTAATATTTGCCATTGTAATAAAATTATATTTATGAATAACCACGATGCAGGACGTAAAATAACGTTGTAAAGAACCGAAATACGTGGTCCGGTAGGTGTGTCCTCTAAAAAAATTATTGTTTGTTTCTTAACCGAGTTAGTGTATTTCTTACGTAGAAATGCTCATATACAGTTGTTTGGTTGCTGCCGGTGCTTAGGACTTTGAAGAAAAAAAGTTTTAGGCAATGCTTTATCTAAAATATGCGGTTGTATAAGTCTTCCTTTAAAATACGTCAAAGATCGCCTCTCGAATATAAAAGAAGCCCTTTGACGACCATTACGCGTAGGATTAACTCTTAGGTCGCTTGATTCCCGATTTTCCAGGAACTTCCAAAAAGCAGAGGTCGCCGGTATAGGAAGCGAAATACAGACAGACCACAGAGTGCGTCCATCCGATCCTTTGATCAACGAAATAAGCTAGTGGAATCCGTCGTTCTCTAGTCATCGGCGAAACTCTCTCGTGTCCCTTTGAAGGCGCCTCACAGGTATGCCGGAATCCCACTGCTGGCCTAGTTATCCGCGATTACGCTGTGGTTCCAGCTCTAGCGATCGCTCGACTGGAAAAGAGCTTGAAGTGTATTATGCAGGACTTGTCCGCGCTCTCTCTCTCTCTCTCACTGGAGCTTTATTGATTACTGTCTGTGGGAAAGAGACATGTAAAAGACGAAGTGATTTTTTTCTTTCAAGTTTTATTTTTCGCGTACACAGAATCGAGGCAATATCCTTAGAAATGCAAAGTGTGCGGCGGCGAAAAACCGCAAAATTGAGATGCGCATGCATATATATAACAGGGAAAAGGCGTTACGGGAGAGAATTTCGTATTCGAGAACTTTGATCTCCGCGACGTTGGGCATCGAAATTTTTCCTACCCTTTATTAGCGACGTCATTTTTGCGACTGAGAGTAAACGTCATAAAGTTGTGGGACAATGAATGAATGAATGAGAAAAAGAGGGAGAGAAGCTGCTTTCGTCATAAAGTCGAGGTATGAATAATTCTTTTGAAGCGGTTTTTAATAGTTCGCAGAAGACAGTTCATTGTGATTTTTACGGGGAGTCTTAAGCCGAGTACTCTGCTTTGGATGGAAAATTATGAAAATTGTGCTTATTAAGTGCTGTGAAGAGACTAAGTTATAATTATACTATAAAGTAATGGATAATATTATTTTAAATTAAATCATAACTTAATTCTTCAACGAAAGAAAAATATAAACAAAAATATCAGACAATCACGCCACACATCACTCTTCATAATCACCCTGATAAAAAGCTCTCTCCGCGCTTAAAAAGTTAAAAGCCACACACGCCTGATATCCTTTCACTGGCTCGTGTCGTCGAAGCAAACCGGACATTGGCGTTTATCCGCAGCAGACCGAGTGTATATAGTCGAAACGGCAATTCGATCGAGAGCTGCTGACGACGCCCCGACAAAAAAAAACGAACGAATATGGATGCCAGCCAGAAAAGTATAGATGAGATGCGATTTTGATCTTTGCTGAATCATTGCGACGATTTATACAGCAACGAATAATAACTCGTTAATTTAAAGTCAAATTTTTACTAACAATTGTATATTGTCCGCGGAGTATCGGGTGGAAAAGTTTTCAAGTGAATTTTAATGAATGCGAAATTCTCGCGTGATAAATTTTCCATCCACTTGCGTCAGACAGAAGACTTTCGATCTCACGACGGTGTTCCTCTCATTAATCTTCATCTCCTATGGCGAACGTGATATTAAGACTGACGGCTACGAGAACACACTGTCAAATTTCCCAGTGAATCTTCGCTGGTTTTAATCAATCAACGAGTCTTGTAGAACACGGTGATCTTAATCTGAGACTGCATTTATATAACAGTGCTAAATTTATGTGCACATTCATATTTTGTTGATAATAAACAAGCTTCAATAACGTTTTGCGAAATTTTCAACAAATTCTGACAACCGTAAATTCGCAGTACGAATAATTACGCCTCGAGGCATAATACAAAATCAGCAGATGATTGCGCGTTTTACAAGCTAAATTTAATTATATTCAACGATGATTTCCTGGAAACAGTTTTTAATTCATTTTATAATTAAAAAAGTAAATATATTTTAACTTTTAATATTATTTTACGTTGTAAAATAACGTAGACGCTTGTGCATCAAACTTCAAATTGTTCCAGGATAGAAGTTAAAATACCGCTTGAAACTCGCATTACCACCGAATAACGATCAATTTTCAATTTTCGCCCGCCGTTTATTAAAATCCTTTTCCACGAACCATTATCAAGATCCGATGCCGACGAGAGCAAAAAAGCGTTAACCATCGCAAAACGCTTCTCCCCGTGAAGAAAAAAAAAGAACAACGAAATTGATGAGATTTCTGCGTGCATACAAAGCCAGGAAATCCAGTAAACGCGTGAGGAAAGGCAAATAAAAGCCAAGAGGTAAACGCGTGAGGATGAATTAAAAGGATGGCGTACGTTGTTTCAGAAGAAAATAAGAGAAAAAAACGTGACGGGCTTGAAGCGTCGATGCCAAAAAAAGTCTTCAACACATCTCGCAGAGTGTAGTCCTTTGTTTCAAAGGTGACGCCGCTGACTTTGAAAAATGACGATGAAAGCACAGCTTTTTGCCCGCGTGATATTCGAAGCGAAAATATTGTATGGAAAAATTAAAACCTTTATTCCACAGGAGTTAACTAAAGCTCCGCTAAACAGTTCATTAATTCACACGCCCTCTGCGCAGTAGCCAATTAATTAATAACAAATAATGAATTTAAACGCGAGTCGCGCGCAAGCTTTGTCTCTCTCTCGAGAGAGAGAGAGTCTCTCAACCCTCACAGTTTTTTTTTTCTTCCATACTATCCCCACGGCGCCTTTTGTACTTTTTCATTCCGCGCTGTCTTACGGAGCCCCCGCAATGCGGTTTAATTCCGTCTGATTTATGAATGAAACTCGCTCGCAAAACTTGCAAGCTCTCGACAAGCCGTGTATCTATATGTATATCATACACATCGTATTTGACCGCTCGTTCTCCTCGTCACTCCTTTTTCTCTCAAGGTAAACTTGCGGAAAAGTTCATTTTTCATTATTTCTATTATCTTGATTGCCTTTGAGTTTGCAGTGTTAGCTAGAAAGCACCGTCTTCACTGCTGCAGCTCTCGTTCTTTTAAGGGAGTTTGTAGCGCAAATTTTTCCTGCGGGTAAGCTCAGAATTTCGCGAGGGAATTTTCGACGAGCTAAGGGAACTTTTAGTTTTGTGGCTGTTTTTTTTTGGAAAGGAGAGGCTTCTGCAATTTGGATTCTCTGGTATTTGCAGATGAGGTCGGGGTGCAAATTTAATTTTGCATTATGCTAATGAGAGACTCACGTGCGATGGTGAAGATAATGTTAAGTCGGCGAAGCTCACCTGCAACAGAAAGAGAAAAAATAATATTTAGTAAAATTTAAAATCGAAGAATTTTGTATTTTTATTTTATTTAAAAAACAAAAAAAATATTCGGTAAAGTTTTAATTATTCTTCAGAGCTTAGTTAATGGACCGCATAATAAAACTGAGCTGGATTTCCCTCGTGTGTCTGAAAAGCTCAACCATTAAAGATATTAAACCTAAAAAAAAGAAGATAGCAAACCCAAAGCCGTCACGACACTTTCAGTCTCTAAAAGAATCCTTCATTCACTCGCAGTCGAGATAAGATATTTTTACGCGTACAGGCGAAAGCTCGCGGATAAAAAAAAAAACTTTGGCTCTCGCGAGCGCGTCGACTCATCAGAAATTTTAATTTTTCCGTATCTATATACAGACCGCCGTCGTTTCCAGCCAGCAGCGCCATTAGTGCTGCTTCTCCGTAATTGCTCGGCGACACGCGAGCTTCAAGAGCTTTTTCGCGGGAAAGACAGAGAGATGCGTGCACAGGGATTAATGGACTCGGGTTAACCGCTGACAGTTTTGGCTTGAGCATCGTTTATCGCTTCTTTTCGACTGCACCGGGGAGTTGTGTATCTCTGCGGGGATTACTTGATGTATGGAGAGATTTTCAGATTTGCATTTGAATAAGCGGTGCTTCTGTGAACTTTATATATTTTCTTTTTCTTTAAATATTGCGTAAACGCTACTCATTAAAATGTTTTGAAAACGCTAACATTGCTGTGTAATATTTATCGCAGCTTTTACAGGACGTTTGACTTTTGCTGCGGTGTTATCTTTTATTCATGAAATATTTCACTTCGAAAAACTGGAAAGAGCAAAAATAAATCGTATATACGCATCGTAGCTGCGCATTGATTTTCATGAATTTTTTTGGCTGACTGGCTTGTTAATCCAAGCTCGAAATTCGTAATTTAAATAATACACTGCAGGTGAATAAAAAAAAGCTCGACGAATTTTTCCAGTACAAAAATATCGAATTTTCCACTCGATAAATCAACTCATTTATTAGCTATGTAAAATATTATCGACTTTTAATACTTCGTTTGCCAATAAATCCATTTTTCATATTTCCCCAATAATTTAGAAGCAAAAATATTGACAAGGAAAAAATACGCTCTCCGGAGCTTAATTATTATGGGGATCTCGTACAGAGTCTAGAAGCAAAGTAAGGCCTTAGTCTCGCAAATTCTCGACACTGTGCAATCCTTAAGCCATATCAGTCAAGGATTACTCAAGCTCCGACGAGGACGTGTATAGCATCTTGCTCATGCACCTGCCCCGACTGAACATTGCTCGACGCTGGATCAACCGACTTAAAGACGCGAGAAATTTTCAAGAGCTTGTTGTACAGAATTTTTTAAGAATCTGCCTACCGTCAATTCGGAGAAAAAAATAAAGGTATACGATATCAATATCCAATTCCTGCAAAAGAAAAATTGTTTTATCTATACCCTTCTAGTCAAACAGACACTGCACTTCCACCAGCCGCACTGCAAAATTCGTCAATACACTCAGCAAACGATTTTTAATAATTGAAAATTCGATTCGGCTACCTCACTATATTATATATAAACACACACGACGTTCGGCCACACGTAATACGCTCTCGCAACCGCACTGCAGCGCACACCTCCTCTCCGTCTATATATACACTCGATTTCGCGGCTGCATAATGTAGACAGCCCCACAGAGCTTGCGATTTCAATGCATACTCGATTTACCGATTGGTACTGCAGCACCGGATAGCGTTTGGCATTAAAATCATTTCGGGCGTCGCATGCAGAGAAAACCGGTCGGATATTACAGAGCCGCGACTCGAGGAAAGAGCTTTTTAAGCCGTCGGAAGTCGGAGCTTCCGGTACGGCGGTGAGTCTGCGGTGAAGTGCTGATCGTTATGCAGTTCTGTGTATATACCTATATTAATGCATGTATATTTTGTATGTTTACTTAATCGAATACAGAATGAAGCGAAAACTTGTAGCAGTTATTATCCAAATAATCTTACCGATGCAAATACGGTATATAGTTTTCAAGACAAACACACACACCAGCATCGTTATTAAAGCATAATGCCCCGGTGAAGTCAAACAACACAGAAGCTCCGGCTTATAATAACAACGTGCGCAGCTATATTGTGCGCGCTCGGTTTTCTCGGTAGAATGAAAAGCAAAAAAAAAGATGCAGCTGATCAGCCTCTTCACCGTTGCAGGCAGGCAGGTAGACGAGAGAAGCAAATTCGAGTTCGTTAGATCCGCAAACACGCGGCTTTTCCTGCATTTGATGCGCCGGAAGGGAGAGAGAAAAGGAAAACATCGCGATGCCAGGCGAGGTAAGCTTTCTGCTTGGCTTTGCTCGTGTCGTGTAAATATGCACTTTTTTTGGCAGAGACATTTTTTGGTAGAGCCTTTTTTAGTGTGGGCGTTTATTATATTTGCGTGTGTTCTAGGTCAATTATTTGAATTTAAATTAGTTACGTAGACAACATTTTTGTTCAGTTTTTATTATATAATGTCTAATATTTCTGTGAAAATACAAGTGCACGAGCTCGTGTATTTCTCCCTACAAGTTTAAACCAACGATTAGAAGCAATAAAATTTTCGACCCTAGCAAAATCCACTTCGATCTCCGCACCTTCCGCAGCAGTTCCGACTTATTTATAACCACAACAGCGCAGCCCACACAAGAAAGAACTCCTTGGATTTTTGCGGCGGCAACGGGGCGTCAGAAGTAAACGCGCCGCATGCGAGGAAGTCACGTAGCGATAAGTGCATAATATCCGGCTTGTCGTGTTTGCCTTACAGCCCGACCACGAGACTCTCTCTCTCTGACGGCTTTCAAAAGCAGCACCTCTGTACACACCTGCATGTGTGTGTGTCTATATATAGCCAAGCTAAGCGTCGTAATTAACTCCCGATGTAATTAATGGCTCGGGTTATTGCACCTGCTCACCGAGAGAGGTGTGTTTCTTTCTAGCGCGTGATTGCTTATCGTGATTCCAGGATTTATTTCTTATTTTTACACGCCCTGCTGTATATGCGTTTATGGGATTTTAAAAGAGCCGGAATACTCCTGAGTGTATATAGTATTAGAGAAAGAGAATATACGTGTACTCTTGCGTATACAAGTATATATGTATAAACATGAGTTAAGGAGAAAACTTGGAGGCCGTGTATATTTGTAAGTAAAAAGTTCTCGGAACATAGCGCGCGGTTGAAGTTGGTTTAATAGCACACGACATCGTATGTATACGCGGCTGCAACTTTAAATAGAACGAAAGTCCAGTTAGAAGCACCTACTCGCTCGACTATTAATAATACACACCGCGTATTATTGTTCCCCACAACAACTTGAGCCTGACTCTTATACAAAGCTTCAATACCTATATATTTACCTACTTTGGATAAAAATCGTATATTCACTGCGCTAATTAGCTCGTGACTTACATTCACCCCGTTAATAACGCAACCCGCACCTTCGAATAACAATAATTCTCGTAAAGTATATATATAATAATATATTAGCGTATATAACCTGTTTGGTTAGCAAATACGCGGACATTATAAATTAAACGTCCGACTGCCGTAGCTCCGAACAAATAAACCCTCGGAACAACAGAGCCTGGCCTCTGGCCCAGCCGTAAACGGCGTATAGTCAGTCCTACGAGCACTTGGCTCCCTTTCCTATATATACACATATACATATATATATGGTATATAGGTACTCCAGGAGAGCCATTGTACGCGTAAATTGGCTTACGCGCAAGATGCATCGGCGAGGCGGCTCCGGAGACGCGCAGTGTATCAGCAATTAGATCCACTCGAGACGACGGAGATTCGCCTTAACGCACTACTGCGAGATGCAACTCGCCGACGTCGCTCGCTGTAATTGCATACGGTTTGCATTTGATTAGAGCTTACATCAGAATCAAAGCGTATACGTCGTGATGTGTTATATATTGATTATTACATTCTTTCGACATGATTGACTTAGCAAATATTTGCAATTTATTCCATCAGCGAGAATGGTACATAAATTAACGTAATACAACCATATCCATGTAGAATTTTCGATTCGAGAGAGCGTGAATTCCAGGAAAAATCAAAATCCCAATTCGCAAGCTGTCTGGCGTCGCCTATATTCGGAATTTCCTATAGCGGCAACGGATCACACGCACACGCGTGTATTCGTCACCGATAAATCACGCGACGATGACGCGAGCCCGAGGCGATGCGACTTTTTTTTCACGCTCTGTTTTTTCGATTCGAGCTTTTTCGTGGGTGAACGAGAAAAAAAAGCTGGCTTTCGATGGAAAATCCCAGTGATACGCGCTGTGAGCTTTTTATGAGCCCGGGGATTGGTGTAATTTTATGAGATATTCCTGATGAGACTATAGGCCTGTGAAATGTAACGCGGTTCCATATAGTGCTGAAGCTTTTTACCAAAAATTGATTCGCGGTATGAATAATTTTATAACGGGATAAAAAAAAATAATCCAACGATATCTCTCCAGAGCTTTCAATCTCCACCTCGCAGGCATCCGAAGCAAAGTATTAAAAGGAAACTCTCAAAGCTCTCTCCCATAAATACACATCTCTCTCTCCTCAGCGTCGCCACATTGTTATAACCCAATAAAGTCGGCAAGCCGCATCGCGTTAGAAAAAAAAAATAAAGCTCCCTGCGCCTAAGAAAGAGCCAGTACACATATAGGCACATAAAGCGCGCGACAGATAAACAAGAAATAGAAAGCGAGTCGGGTATATAGGCAAAGGCAGCTTCCGCAGCTTGTTGGCGACCCCGTAAAACGCGGCGATATCAGCATATTTCGCCTCCTTCGTTCGCGCGTCGCGTTTCTTTCCGAACGATAAACTCGGCTGGCGGCCGAAGGACCTCGTAAACGGATGATCTACGTTGCGTCGCCTATATATATGTGTATGTGTGTGTGGATGTATACATAAAATTCTCTACGTTTTACCTCTTTTCGTTGGATATATACCTATATATTATATATCCATCGGGAGAGCTTCGAGAGCTTTTGGGAAAATCTTTTTTTTTTACCGCACGTAGAGCCTGAATTTGTTTTTAGGGGTTCCGGTGAATATTATTCGTGTTACTTTTAGAACGTGGGTGATGTAAAATTTTTACGCTTGGGATCGGTGACCCACATTTTCGATTCTTTTTCTCGTCGAAATATAAAAAAGCTCTTTTATTTATGTCATGCAAATCACCATAACGAATCCTCAGCGGATACTTATTTGCCGAGTATTGCGACGAGGGACATTTCTCTCTCGACCTTTGCTGCTGCAGCATCTCCAGCTGATGGTATATAGTATATATACGTATATACTACTGCCCTGGGGCGACGACTGCTTGCTTGATCGCTGCGCCGCGAAACGAGCTGCTCTGGTAGCCTCTTTAATGTCACTTTTGATGTACAGTCGCGTGCAACTTTTGTCCTCATGGTTTATTGGAAAATCGTTCCTTTTTTTAGGTCGAATTGCTTTGAGGCTTTTTTTTGCGTCTACCCTAAAAGTGCACGTCTGACTACACCCTTCCGTTTCTACTTACAACGTTTACAAGATTATACATTGGATTAAAGTATCGTCTCACAGACTGATATCATTTTATGATTTTTTTTCCTTCAATTAAAGACACTCACCTAACGAACACAACAGCAGGAGAGAGCAATCAGAAGTCGGTGCATTCGCTCGTGCGAGGAGGTAGAAATTAACGAACCGTGATGGTATTCGCTGTGGATGAAAGGGGGTCAAGTAAATTACCGAGTTGGAAAGTAAATTAATAAGTTCATCCGTGCAAAAAAAAGCTCGCGAGCGAGAGAGGAGGTGAAAAAAAACGAGAGCGGATCAAAAGTAATGACGCTTTAATCCGGGCCCTCTAACGACTTTAAGAAGATCGACGCGGATCGCGCTTTGCGATTAAATGTTTTTTAATTAAATTACGAGTTTCAAACTCTATTTATAATATATACAGACGAAATCTTGTGTAATTTATTATATACGAATAATTATCGCGAAAAATAAGACAAATATCGCTGCATTAAAGCAACACCGCATTATAAGTGCGCACTACGCAATAATAGTAATAATAATAATATACAGGCCGGGCGCAGTAAAACGGCGTGTCGCATTACGCATTCTCCGGGGCGCTGGGCTTTTAATTAATGTGCGTTTGCATGCGTTGTGGACAATGAATTGTGGGAAAAACGCCCACGCATAACTACGTAGGCAGAGACAAAAGGAATAGCAGCTGTTCGTTATAGTGAGAGAGAGGGAGACCTTGTGTAATAAGCATTGCTGGAATCGACGGTAATCGCACGATGAGGCGAGTTGGAGAGATGTGCGTGGGGGGGACAATGTCAATGTCTTGGTGATGTTGTGTCGAGTTGACGAGTATTTATGTATTGGCGTAGTGTGGAGATAAATGTAGACGAGCTTTGTGTGTATAGTTGGCGTTTTATATGTAAGCAAATATGTAATTTATATATTGCATATTTCGCTATTCATGTGTGATGTCGTTATGATAATAGAGCCGTAAACTGTCAACACGAGCAACGAAATTCGCGATAAGAATTCCCAAAATGTAATTACCCTCCAAAATCCGATAAATAAACATGAACCCCCTAGAAAATCACACAACAACCTCACGCACACGTAGGTATATGTCCCATACACAGACGAAAGAGAGAAAGATTGAGGAAATTAATGCACGTGCCGACATCGCCGTGATCGAGCACATATACAAAATCTTGGCGAGCTTTATCGCGATAAGGGCCACTTCCGCAGTCCCCTATCCAACCATATATACCTATATACAAACGTATATAGACAGATGGTGCGCGTGAGTAGTAGCAGCAGCAGCAGCAGCCGACCTTATTTTCCGAGCTCCTTCATTTCCGGCTGCCAGTGCCATCCACGACGACGTAGCCGTGATGCTGCTCTCTCGGCTTTCCCATTTTCATTCTATACCTCGTGTGTGTGAGAGAGAAAGAGCGAATCCGCATCGTGTATTCCACGTACGTTCGCAGACTTTTAAGCGCGGCTATAAGTGATGCGGAGTTGTTCCTCTTATTTTCCATTTTCGCGAATTGAGATGAAGCTTTTCTTTTTCTATTAAAGAAGAAAATCAACAGAATTTACTACACCAGTTTCCAATGTTAGCATCCAGACACCTGTATTATACATATAGCTCTCGTCGACCACCGTATACACGCGTCGTAGGCGCTAATATAATTACTCCGTCAGTTCCAGTTCTCTCCGTCGTATGGCAAAGAGCGACGGAATAACAAGCCTCCACACACATCAGGTGGCCACGGAAGCCGTGTAACAGCTGCCTTTTGTGCCATTGGCGTCGTGTGTACCATAGAAACGGCTCAAAGGAACTGCCGTTTGATAATCAACACCATATTCTGACCAGTACTTTTCTTTCCGTCTCCATATAGCCGGAGACGTCTTTAATCAAACTGTCGAGCGATTAGTCTGCACTGCGAGAAAAAAATAAACGAGTATAATATATATATATATATATATAGGTGAACGGAGTGTATGAAGACTCTGCTCTCCTGCATGTGTGCTTGCAAGCTCTCGAGCGAGAAGTTTGGCCCAGTTAATCCACGAGGAAAGTTACGCCTCTGGGTCATGCGCTGGTACATAATGAGTTCTCTGATGTAGTGGTAGGCACACGTGTGCGGCGCGCATATAATCCGCGGCTGCAGTGCGAGTCGCGTCGAGTTTGAATAGGAGAAGATCTTCTCTTAGTTCTCTCTCTCTCTCTCTCACTTGCGTTTCATCGGCCAAGTTCATCCTCATCAGAGTGAAAAATGTTCTGAAGTAAGAAAGCTCGAAGCTCTAAGTGCTGGAGCATTAAAATTTTCTCGTAAGATGTTCGTAATAAACAGGTCGTTATTTACCCGGTAATTCCCCGAAGTGCAGAAGAGAAGTTGGCCGGAACTTCAGCGTCGGAGTTTATAAGAAACTTCTACTTCTTACACATCACTTCTAAATCAATATATACTCCAAGTGAGAGTAGAATCTAATTAAAAATCCCTCTCGCAATTCGTTACACCCTGCAAGAACCTCGTGTGCAAATCACGAGGCCATTCTACACGGGCCATTGAAATCCAAGAGGTGTATATATATACCTACACACACGTATATACGTCGCGTCTCAGGGGAAGCATCGAGACCTTAATCCCGAGCAGCCGGCATCCTGCGGAGCGTCATAATTAAAGTGACCGGGAGTGCATTTAACCGTGCGAGCAACGCAGGAGATAGCTGCGTATGTATGTATAGATATATATATAGTTGACGAATAGTCGAGGCTTTGCTAATCCCGACGACGTCGTGATATATATATATATACTCGACATACCGCCGCGTCTTATCAGAAGCTCGGGTGTGTGACATTCAGGCTTTTGACTCGAGGAATTAAATGTCGTGGAAAAAGATTTTAATTAACAATTATATCTCAATTTAATACCGTCTCATTATATTAAAGGATTTGGGTATAAAACCCGTCACGAAAGAGATGTCTTTTATAGTCTCTAAAGAAAAAAAAGCAATGTTTACCCACTCGAAAAACAAAATTATTCATTCGAACAATTTCCCAAGCTCTCCTCGACGTTTTGTGCATCAGCTCAAACGAATTTCCATCCAAGCTCTCCTTCTCTCTCTCTTCCAACCTTTGACTTAAACGTTTGCCGCAACGACAACGACGCTCCTCCAGAATAACGACCCTACGCGAGGTCACTCGCCATCCTTAAAAACCTCGCGAGCCGAGTTTATTCTTTTTTTTTTCCTTTCTGGAGCGCAGGATCTTGTTTGCGCTTTGTGAGAGCTATTGCAAGCCTTTGAGGAGTTTTGGAAAATCATCTGAGCCGCTGAATGCTTGTGTGGTAAGGAGTGTTTTTCGTTTGTTTGGGGTGTGGTTTTGATGCAGAATACTCTAAAAATAACATAAGGCATTTTTTTTTTATTTTACAAAAGAAGCCAGACATGCAAAGGCATATATACGAACAAGTCTTGGCAGTTGTCTCGTGTTTCGCGATGCGCGAGAAAGTCGAAGGGGGCAAAAGTGCGCGTATATATACACGAGATATATCTATATACGTATAGGTATAGCCATCAGGACGGAAACTGATAAGCGGCTTACACGCTTTGGCAAGTTATGAAATCCTGTTTGTCTTTGGCTGCTGTACACGAGGGGATTCGAAGGCATTTCGAGAACCGCATTCAGGAAATCAACGATCGACAACTGCAAAGCCATTCTTATAACCTCAACTTTTAATACGTTTCCTCTTATACCTATTGGTTGGAGCTTTTTCTTGGCGGTGCAATGACTTTCCTTATTACATACCCCGAATCGATCATTGCGGATTAAAGTTACACGCTTTTCGTCGTATTATTCGCTGAGTCTATCATTATACGGATTGAAAAGGAAGAATATGAATTACATCGTTATACACAGCTCTTGTTATTCTATAATATTTCGCTGACGCGCACATCCATTATTTGAAAAGAGAGTCGTAATTCAGTTCACCGAAATACGAACCCTTATGTGAAACATAAAACGAACAACACACATTTCCCTTCAATAAAACAGCAAAAAGACACACCGCATATAGCTGCCAAATGAAGCATCTCTCTCTCTCTCTCGCTCTGCGAACGGAATCAGCCTAGTGGAAAATCAAAAAGCCAGAGAGCTCGTTGTCTAGCGCACTTAGCGCATATTCACCTCACATATACACATGCAACACACCGCAATCGAGTAATATAATCCATATCCACCAGTCGGCCTTCAATGAACTGCGAGCGGTAGCTGCGTTTCTCACAAAGGGATTTGCTGCATCGCTATTTTTTATCCTCCCTCGCTCGTATTATCTCTCCTTTTTTTTCCTACGCCAGAGAGTTCCACCTCTCTGTTATATAGAGAGCCCTTGGGTGATGCGAATCGATCAGCCGCTCGTGAAATTCGATGCAGCGAGCTATCGGTTCAGCAACGCGAGATAAACCTTTTTTTTATATAGGTATATATACTGCTGGGTTCACGCGGTTTTTGAATTATTTGTTATTGTAATGCAGCTGCTGTAAGCTGATAGCTGATGATCATTATTTTGACGTTTGTTTAATCGACTCTCGCTAGATATTCTTTGACGAATCTTTATACGAAATTTTTCGTATCTCCCTATTTCTTCCTATTCAAGCTCTACGACGCGTGTGTATATAGGTATGTATTGTACGTTTAACGACTATCGAGCCGTATACATCTCTGGAGGGTTGAGCTGACCGAAAAAAGAAGACGAGGAAGAAGAAGAAGCAGTAGCTGTCTCTCTCTCTCTCTCTCAAGAGAGAGAAAGGAAGCAGCTTTGGCTCGAGTTCGCGCGACTTTAAAAACGGCGACTTTATACGATCGACCTCTGCATGCGATATTTCGCCTAGTATAGCTGCAGGGCGAAATAAGAGGATATATGCGCTACTGCATCACAAAGGGCTTTTTGCGAAACATTATACACGCTACTACAGGTATTTTGTTCATTAATTTCAGATCTATACTTTCACGAGGAAAAAGTGAAATGCCTTGGAAATCGACGAGTTTCGATATGGTATTTAATAAAAGCGTATAGATATTCCATAATATCCCAACGATCGAACGAGTATAACGCGTATTTAATCTAAAAACAGCCTCTTTTCCATCAAGACCCAGCACCGCCTCGAGCGTATAATATT
Source organism: Cecidostiba fungosa (assembly GCA_900474305.1). NCBI lineage: Eukaryota > Metazoa > Arthropoda > Insecta > Hymenoptera > Pteromalidae > Cecidostiba > Cecidostiba fungosa. Next base: position 22,191 of record UCOJ01000963.1, on the reverse strand, counting down.
CGCGTCCGCACGTGACTTAGCGCTTCCATTCATTGTGAAAATAAAAGGTAGGAGTAACCCGTGAAATCACATCAAGCGTCATCATATATATATCCGCAATATAATCCCAGCCTCAATATGTAAGTCCCGTGACTACATCCATTGTGCGTACGTGAGCGAAATGTACGATATAGCTCGAGAGAGAGAGAGAGAGCTTGTCACGCATCGCAGATGCTGCTGGTATATATGCGCCTACGGCTGATTCTGTATTAAGTGGTTTGCGCTCGTCAAGGAAGAGTATTCCTTCGTGAAGGGTATCTAATTTTTTTCATACGTTTTCGAGGATTATTTTATCATCGAATGAACGTTGGAGATATACGTTAGTTTTTAAGAACGATCCCTGTCTAAGCCACTTTTTTCCCCGACAAAGTCTTTTAAAAATTATTACAGAGTTAAAAAAGTTTTTCGGTGAAGCTTATCCTTAAAATCATTACGAAGTTTAATGAAGTCACAAAAAAAGTCATCGAAACGAAAACGATTTCGACTATATAAGTAAAGGTATATATAAAACTCCGATGATCAGCTCGTGTGTGTAGTATCGTAGGTCAAGACCTGAAATCATACGGCTGACACGACACACTCTCCTCTGAACACCTAGAGATCTACATATAGAACGACGTCGGCGGTAGTAGCGCGCAAGTATAAACGGCGTGGCAACTAACCTCGATTACAGCTTCCTACGTCCGCTTGGCAGCTCGCCGGATCCGATGATCGCGCGCCTCGACGCATCACAATGGCCCCCTGATTATACCTCTGCCCTTCTCTCTCTCTCTCTCTCTCTCTCACTATACAAAGCTCTCCGACACTGTACTTCTTCTTTTTCTTCTCTCGCCGGTAGTGCAGCAAACTTCCGCGTTACACTTTTGCGTTTGTGTCGTGTGCAGTCGATCGACCACGTGTGATTATATATAGCTGAGAGAAATGACTCGTTATCCAAAGTTCATTTCTAGTTAAAAAACTTATCTTCCTCTCGCACCTCCATCAGGATTTTCAGTCGAGTTATTTCGTGCCGGTAGTAGCTTGCGATAAGAGAACGACATCGTGCAGCTATATACGTCGCGTGATAACGAGTTGACGAACTCGCAGTGCGATAAGAGCTGTGCAAGCTCAGCTATACATATATGTGTATGTGGTAAAGCTCGTGTATTAAATTACCGCATCGATATAGAAAAATTTATACAAAAGTCCCGCAAGCACATGGAGGGCCGGGACAGCTCCGTAGCGCGAGACCGAGAGCTGCTGCCTGCGACGCGGCCCGTGCCAACCTGGTCTCCGAACAGTCGAAGCAGGGATAGAGAACTACTGCGGCCGCAACGGCTGCGGCGGCAAGAGTCGACTGGCGCATGCTCCGCAAGCTCCACGAGACAGAGCTTGCGCGTGGGAGTAGCACAGCGCGCGCTATATGTGTGTGGATGTGGGTTGACGTCCTTAAAAAATTGCAAGTCGATCTTCGAGGGGAGCTTTTGAAGAGACCTTGGCATTGTGCTTTTTTCGAGCTTTATATGGTTAAAGTGGTAATAAGTGTGCTTCTTTTAAAGCTTGATTTTTGCCGTTGTTTATAAGATAATAATATAACGTTGTGTTTCGAACTATAATGACGTTGCTACATTAGATGTAAAATTTATTGATAAAGCTTTATTCAATTAAAAGAACACACGCATCCCGATTCCGATTAACACACGTCAAGATCTCACTCCTCATATCTCCCTGAAAAATAAATATTCTCCCATAACGAGACAAACACACAGTCACACATACACACACACACATCGAAACTCTCCCACATTGTATAGGCAAAAGCACGCGGGCGAAGCTTAATTGCTCGTTCAGTTCGCAGCGGCGGCGGTGGCGGCGGGACGTGAGCAATTTAGCAACGACATCCACGCGCCGCGGCGCGGATACATCCGCGGACCTTCGCGCGAGCGATCTCCAACTGCGGCGCTGCCTAACGATCCCCGATTGCAATTTGTACGAGAGAGAGAGTCCAAGGAAGTCGACGGTGTAGCTTAGTATACACGGGACGTCGCGTGCGAGGAGAATATGTATAGGACACGGAGAGGGATTAACTGTTCGGTCGGGGATTGATGGGGTTTGCGATAATTTTGAACAAGTTCGTTTTATACATTGTAAATCAATTAAATTTTTACAAGCTATACAAAATCAATTTTTCTTTTTTTTTCGAAATTACAATCACGCAGAATAGGTAGAAAAGGATGGCTCTTCGAAACCTTAAAAAAAATCCATTGCGCTCGAAAATCTACACAAAACGAGGATAAAAAATTCAGCCTCTCGATCCATATACAGAAAAAGCCAAAAATCGCATACACAGACAAGGTCGTAACCTACTTTACATCGGCGCATCGTTAGGGATATAGAGGCTATACGTATATAACGACCACTCGACTCGCTGCAATCAGCGAGTGCTCCGTAAATCGCACTCGAAAAATATATATACATACGCGCCAAGTCAATCGCGCTCGCACTTTCGAGTTCGCTCCGCTGCTGTAATACGCTAATGGATTTTCTCGCAGCAAAGAGAGAGAGAGAGCTGACTCTCACTGTATGTGTAACGGTCACTGGCAAGCCGTTAACGCGGAAAGCTTTTAACGCAGAATCGACTTTCGAATGTCGCGTTCGATTTTGGTATGCGGGAGCTTTTATTAATTTTGAGCTTGATATTATCGCACCTCTGTATTAGTTATTATTTTTGGGAGCTTTGCTGAGGCGATGATGTTATCGTCTGAGATGTAACTTTAATAACACTATACTACGCTGTCAACTGGGTCACAAGCTCCCGCAAGCTCGAGGAAAATTTAACTTTTACAGCACAGAATTGCTCCTCTCGCTAAATCGTGTTCAGCTTTATTGCACGTTGTTCAAACTTTGAGACTAAAACAATAGCATCAAAGTAGCACAAACCGTTACATTTCCCCCCTTCAAAAAAAAGCTCTCATCGAATATATAACTACCTCTCGAACTTGACACTAGTAGTCAAGCACATCACAGCCACCAAAATCCATACAACTTAAACTCAGTATCCCGCGCCATTTGAGAAAAATAACCCCTTTTGAGCCATTTACAAAACTATTTCCGTTTAAGAATTCCCGCCAGCTCGAGAAAGCTCATACACACACACACACATCCTTGCAGTTGCATTCCGTGCTGGATTCGTGTTGCATTAAACAGGAGAACAGCCGGCCGCGCGTCTAATTTCCCGCGGCGAAAGTTAGCGGCAACTATTCCCATTAGGTAGTTTCGAGCTTTTTGTGTCCTGCGGAGTATAGCTACGTGCAGTAGTAGCAGCGAAAGAGTAGCTCTATACCGGGAAACTCGTCTTCGCTGCACACCACACCACGTGCAGCTATAACATTGTTTCTGTGTGTGATTGTGCGGGGCTGGAAACTTTGCGCATTTAGCCTGTCGACGCTCGCGAGAGGTGAGCTTTTTGGCAGTCGCGGCCAAGAAAATTAATTGGCGGATGAAATTCTCATGTTGAATATATAAGTATTAGTACATATTGAAAAAATCATTTATTACAATGGTTTCTTTGATACGCGTTGCGTTAAACCCAGAGAGCGACGACACAATGCAAAGACGAAGCTTTACGAGGCCGAAGGAGCCTGTCGGCATAAATTTCTAGCCGGCGAATCAGAAATCGATAAAAAGCTTCCTCCGACCACACATAATACTGGCATAAGCTCGCGTAAATTCGATTTACGAGGCCCGATGTAAGCACACAATGCGCGACTGCATTTTTTTCCGGCCCTGCGGCTTGTGAGATTTATGATTATGACGATTAGTTTCGCCGCCGTTGTGTTATACGACGCTGCCGTATGTACATAGAGCCGGCTTTATTTGTACGATTTCTCGGGGAAAAAGCTTCGCGCAATAACGAGACAGTGAGAAACGGCGGATTTTTCACCGCGAATTTCGGTCTGAACCTTCTACACGTATATCAAAAAAAAAAAAAATCGTTTCTCATACGTATAAAAAAAAAAAATTCAGTCTCGTCAATCAGCTCTCGAAAATCGCACAAAGTAGTACAACGCAATCATATTGTCGGGACGTCAGTATCGGCTGGCGCAAGCTCGCGTTTATCATGTAACAGCTTGCGCTTGCGAGACACTCTGAGCTATATATACACACACGCAAATCGTTATAGCGATTCGCTTTTCGTGTATATATACATAGGCCACGGCGCGAAACAAGTTTCGAGAAGGGGGTATAGAACGTCCAATGCTGCTGATGGCATAGTGGTGGTGGTGAGAGCGAACTTTAGCGGCAGTGGAAAAATTAGAATTTCCCGGCGGCGGTGAGGTGTGATGGAATTAACGAGGAGCGGGAATTGGGGAATTGCGTTGTTTATGGGTTTAGCGGCTGCTAGTGGAGAGAGAGAGAGGGAGTTTGGCTCTGATGTTTTGAAACTGAATTGGAAACTCGTTGGCTGAAGTTGATGGAGTATTTAACTCTCTGCTTAGGAATGGTAACATTTTTGGGAGCTTTGAATCACGTTTTGGAGTAGAAAACATTTTATTCCCTTTACGGTTACTCAATTTCTCTTCTTTTTCGCTTTTTGAGAGCTCTCGTCGCGTTTTCCGGTGATGAGCCTTGTAATAACTCTCCCCAGCAGTCTTAGACAACAGAAAGTACTTAATAATCCTAACAAGATCGCAGACAGAACATCGAGTAACAAATACTGATAGAGGTAGAGATCAAGTGCAGGGGTACGCGTGAGTCTTGCAGCCGCTGTGTCTTTATGTCGAGCTACGTACTCGATCCAATAGACAGCTTCGTCCAACGGTGATATCGGTCTGTCGTGGAAAGCGTCGGACAACTCCTTCGCTGTCTTCGCAAATCTGTAAGTAAGAAACTACGTTAGCTACAGAATGTCATTCGAGTAAAAGTCTGTAAACAGTATTTTACTTTGGTTGTAGAACTTTGTGCAGCGTCAGGTTCACCGTTTCAAAGGTGATATCCTGGTACTGGAGGACAACTCCCAGACCTCTTTCCTCGATCAAAAGAGCATTAGTCATCTGATCACCGAAAAATGGAATCGCCACCATCGGAACTCCAGCGTGAAGCGCCTCAATTGTCCCCAACATTCCCGAGTGCGTGATGAAAAGCTTCACATTTGGATGGTCTATAACAAAACATCGATAAATGTCTTCAAATTATAAAAAATACTCAAGCAAAAGAATAGACTCCTCACGTAAAACATCGTTCTGGGGCGCCCAGTTGATCAGCTTGACATTCGCAGGCATCCTCTCAACGCCACTTTCCTCATCCCACTTCATGAGGACGCGATATCCGTCCAACTGTCCAAACGCCTCGAAGAAGGCTTGTCTCTTCTCCACAGCCATACTAGAAGGCGCGAGCATCGAGCCGAGATTCAGGTAGACCAAGCCCTGCTTCGCTCCCGATATCCAATTTTCCAAATCCTGCAAGCTCGCCGCTTTTTATCGTCGCGGCTCCTTTTAATTCCGGGGAAGGAAAAGGGGGTAGCCTGGTATAATCGAAGGAAAACCAATCGGACCTCAACGCTTTATACGTGAGAATTGCCCGGATCTTCGATTGGGTGGGGATGTATATATAGCTCGGCTTAACGACTTCCTTATTAGACGACGGGGGAGATTGTGCCGGGGGTCGGAATTATTTTATTCGACTGATTTTACACGAATGGATTATCGAGAGCTTGGCTGAGTTGTGTGGGTGATTTTTTGCGGGGGTGTTATAATGTTTTTGAGAATGGCTTTTGATTGTCTCCGGAGGATTAGAAGGTTGGTTCGCTTGGAAACCAATTTTCGAAAAGGAAAATTTAATTTCTTTTACGGCAGAAGAAGCTTTGGGAAATGAAAGAAATGTTGATTTCGAAAATTTTCACCTTCGGCAGAGGCTTGGGGTTTCTCACGTGCAGACCAGCGACCTCCTTCACAGTCGGGACCAATGGCTTCGCGTACTGATGTACAAAGTGACTGTTCACCAGAAAGAGACTGGCATTCTTCGCTATATCATCCAGGTGAGGCATATCCTTTCCAAAATACTTCAAAGCCACTTCCTCACAGTAAACGTCGTAAATCCTGTAGACGATCTTGTAAAACACGTTGTAGACCAAGTTGTCCAGTCTCTGCAGGAAGTTCATTTTCGATGGGTTTCCAGCAGTGGTACCTGGTATGTATGACGGGTTATCAGGATTCCCAGTTCGATCTACTGCCCAGGTTGACAGGGGTGATGTGCGTATGGATACGTGGGGTGCACCGAACTTGTACACGAAGCCCAGGAAACAGTCGGTGTTGAACATCTCGGTGATGAGGAGATCGTAGCGCTCGTCTGACTTCAGGAGCTTCTGGACGTTCGGATGGGCCAGTCCTTCGTGACAAACTTGCTTAAGTCCGTTGTCAAAAAACACTGGTAGACAGAAATAAATATATAATTTTTTCACCTACTTTTCCTTTCAAACTTAAATTTTAAAAAAGGTTCATATGTCATATACTATATAAGAAATGATGCCAGCAATTACATAGTGCCATATTATTCTTATTTAAAATAACTTATAGGCAGTTACAGCATGAGTGGCTCAACCAGGAGGGCCAAAAAGACAGTTTTGGTATAGGTGGCAAACCGTATTATATGCAGTGTGCACGACTTATTGAGATGAGGGAAATGTATTTCCTATAGAAAAAATGCATATGCGCCACCTATCGTCGCTAGCCAGAGACTAGAGAGCCGTAAAGTTCAACCAGTGGGGAAGACTGGGAGAGGCCAAACCAAAACTGTTTTTTGCTTGATTGCGCATGCTTGTACACCGTCAGGGTCGCGGATTTTTTTTCTCCGCGATCATGTCATTAAAAAAAAATTGTACTCCACACACATAATTTCTTTTCAGACCGCGAAGACTGTAAAATGCAATAAACTAATAATAAAATATATAGCTCGTTATTTCTTGTAGATTTTGATTTCTCGATACAGAATTTATTGGTCTCAACAATTAAACTCATTATATGAAATGATGGATAACTATATCTCAGAATCATTATAATAAGCCGAAATGAGGATACATTTAAGCTAACCAGTGATAAATTTTATTGAATGAATAGAAATCTGTCATATCCACGTAGCGGATATTTGTGTAACTTATAATAAATGAATTTCAGTGTAATTTCAGTGTAAGATACTGATTTTTCAACTCCTCTTACAGAATCATTTTTCGAAATGAATTTATCAAAAAATATAATATTTATCGATTGCCCACGCGCGCACACGTACATACATACATTCTTATACGGAAATTTTTTTAAACGCACGTGCTTCGAACTTCAAACATTTTTCTAACGTATTTTTACAAAACTTTACTATTACAATAAAAAAATTCAATACCATACCCATCATCTTGGATAAGAGAGTCCTGGAGCTCATATCTTCCATACTAACGCCATGAACGCCCTTCGATATTTCGCTGGTCATGCTGATGTCGCGATAATTCGGCAAAGGCGTCTTCCTCGGAAAATGGCTGAGCACCGTAACATCGTGACCTCGTCTCGCCAATTCCTCAAACAGAACCTCAGCGAAGTAAAAGTGACTCTTTCCATTGTACGGCATCAGCGCGAGTATCTTCAATTTCCCATCTACACCACCTCCTATAACGCTTAGACACAGCACCAAAATCCAGAAGAAAAAATTCATCTAAAAAAAAAAGTAAAAATTATCCTAAAATTAACTCGTTCAAACGAGCCGACAAAACATTTTGATTCACAACTCGGTATAATTCACGCCCAACGCGTTGGATTGTTTAATTGAAACAGAGTTAATTCGTTACATCGGACGTGGCACACACGCATATATAGGTACATACATACACGAGCTCGAAATTCGCAGCGGCACATATTCCGCGATGATTAAATTAACTGCAGCGGTAGCGGCGTTTTGTTGCAGTGGTCCGATGCAGTAACGCGATTTCAAACGCTCGTATATATGCGAGTCCGCGGCTAATGCAATAGTAGTAGGGACCACGAACGGACGTAAAACAGCTTACCGCAGCTCGGCGACGCTTATTACGAGGCACTTGACGATGAGAGAGCTGTAATCTTTGTTAAGGCGGGGATATTTTTCCGAGGCGAGTAGGTGGTTATTAGCATGTTGAGCGGCGTGTGTTATGAGTCGCTTCTGAGGCGTTTAGGATGAATCGTGCAATGCATTTAGTCAGTGTTCTAACTTTTTTTTAAAGAAGGTTGTGCTTTTAATTTAAAGAAAAAAAATAATGATTATTAGGAAATAAACGTACGAACTACGTGTATGTTAAAGAAGTTCAGTGAACGAGTGTGCGTATAAATCGTAGTATATGCACGCGAAGCTATAAATACTTAGATATTTCTAACCTTAAAGCCAAACCAAACACAAACACAGGATGTCCAGCCGTTAGTATCACTTAAAAAATAACATTAAAAAAAAGAACGCGCAAGAACGACACTAATGCACAACAAATATAATAATTATTTCACTATATCTTATACCTCGAAAGCAGAAGCGCATCGAGACATGCACCAAAGAACATCACTGCATCATCAGACATTCGCGCGAAAGGTCACAAACGCCTCGTCTATACTTAACGCAAAAAAGAAGTCGAAGAGTAGTAAAAAAAAAGTCTTTGCAGCAGTCGATAACATCGGTATCTCCTCCCAATGACTCGACAATAGTGTAAAAAGATATATTAGAGATAGACGACGAAAAACGTATCAGCCATCAAGCAGCTCTCGAGCGCAACTGCAGCAGCAGCACGTGCTCTCTGCACTACGTGGTCAATAAAAAGAGCTGAATGATATAGAGTGAGTAGAGCCGACGCGCCGGCAAGTGCGGGAAACTTAGTAGAAGGACGTGTTACGCAACTAACGACACGCGTCATGAGGAAAACGATGCTATCTGTCTTTCTAATATATACTGTTCTTCATCGAATTCTTCACACTGGATTGTTTTAGTTACAGAGTAAAAATTTCTAAATTATATAATCCAAGAGCTAAACATCCTTTGGAAGCATAACCGTTCAATATAGCCCCTTTATTTACGGTCTTCACTATAGTAAAAACTTTTCCGTCCTGTCGTCTGTACGCGCGGGAGTAATCTTTTTCCGGCAAAACAACATTTTTCACAACGATCATTTATCCTTTATTGTTTCGGCTCTATACTAAAACCCCTCGAATGCGGCTCTAACAATCTCGATGAAGAACAATATCGAGGACGATAAAACTTTCACTTCGAATCGTCAAAATCCTCGGCACTTTTCTCTATACCTCTCTCGCTCTATATATATTTCCGCGAAGCGAGAAAGTCACGCTACGTTGCAGTCCTAAGTCTCGCGGATCGATCAAAAACTTTTGTCTCGCGTCGGGCGAGCTGTGTATATATAGATTGGAAAAGCTCGCGGACGATAAAAGCAAAGCGGAAAACGCGAAAACACTCGTCTTTCTCTCCGATGGCACTCGACGACTAAATTTTCTCTGTACAACTGTACACAATCATAAGCCTTTCTTATTATAGGTATGTATACATACACGTATAATAATAATTATGATAAACGAACGTAAACAAAATCTAATAGACGGCCTTGTTATACATATATATGTGTGGGAACGACACTTCGGGCATAAATATACGTCCGGCCGACGCCTTAACGGCCCCATAAAACGTTGACCCTCCCCGGTTCTCGCTAAATTATCGTGCGAATTTTGCGGTCGTGTGCGTGTATAAGAAGCCACGCGCGGATATTGCCAATCGGCCCGAGTGGACGTATAAATTTCGGATTCGACGCGCGTTTGTAGAGGGATGAATTAGTTTTTTTTTTTCTCGAGGAATTTTTTCCCCTCATTCGTCTGTCGATCGTTTCAAAGGAAAGGATTTTTCCTGGAAATGTGTAATATTTTGAAATATTTGTAGTGTGTTCTGAGTTTTCGATAGCGACACAGAGGTTGAATGGCAGAATCGACAGCTCAGTCAATTTTCGTTTGGTTTGTTTGATATTCTGCAGGTCTGGCATTGAAAATGTTTCTCGAGTCAGAAGGCGGAAATGACTTGTGCTTCAAAGTCGAAATCGGGAAACGTTTGATAGACTCTGTATCTTGTATCTAAGAACTATGTATTACGATGATCTTAAATAAAAATGTTATCTACAAATTGATGTTCGTACGAGTGTAACAATACTGATAGAAGTACCCTGGTAGAAAAATTAGCTAATTGGTGACGGAATTAGCTTAAATAAGCTAATTTCATCACCAATTAGCTAATTTTTCTACCAGTGTATTGCTTTGTATGTTACCTACAGTCGATTCTGTGATACAACATTGAAAATCTATTTGTACAAAGTTGTATAAACAAATGACGATATGAAACCTAATGGTTCCCCTATCTAATTAATTTTTCCTCTACATACAGTAACTGAATTCAAAGAAATATGAATAAAACACCTTTACATTTGATTAAAATATAGATTCCAGCAAAACATTTTAGTAAAACCCCATTTTAATTCTGAAAAATCCAAAAAAAGCTCGCAAGCTTCATGCAATCTTAAACCCCTGCACCTCATAAAAATATTAACGAACCTTAGCAAAGTCATTTCCCCAACCAACTGCAAACAAGCTCCCCATCCTTCCAGCTCAAAGATGACAGTTGAAGAAGCGTCGAGAAAATTGTCGAGGATGCTGCAACTGGCACCGTAGAAGAAAATTCCTGAAATTTTCCTCCGCGACAGCACACGTTAGAGGAAAAAGTTGGAGTCGACGTGTACAAAACAAAAAAAAAAAAATTCCTAAAATAGGAGGAAGCCGCGGCAGCAAGAAGAAACCGGACTGCTCGCTCTGCTAATAAATTTTAAATGCGCAATAACGCGAGCTCTGTGCACGCGCGGATGAACGAGAGAAAAAGCCACCACGTGCGTTTTATATATTATACGATGTAGAGAGAGAGACTTATGGTAAATGCCTCGTTTTAAAACACATGTGATGCTGGTGCTCCACATGTGCAGTGATGAATAACATCTTGATGCCTTACACTCATCGGTTGTCGACGATTATTGTTATAGATATGACTGAATTCGAAAACGATAGCTACGTAATCCTACGGTTTTATATAATTAAAATTACTCCGAGAGAGTTTACGCGAGACAAGCAAATCTCATTAAAATTTCCCATTCGCTCTCGCTCATGTTTCGAAACACTCTCTCCGCGTTTAATAACATAATCGTTTTGCTCTTTCATTTGTCCCCCTCATCATGGAGTCGTGGCTGAAGCACCGCGGGTCTGATGCGATATAACTCCAGTTACCAACTGGTGTATTGTACAAAAGCTATACTCGGATTTCGGATGTGGCGAGTTGATTCTTCGCAGCCAGTCGGGTATCAAATATTTTGAAAAAAAGCTTTAAAGCTATATCGACTGATCGAGGCTTACACCGGTGAGAGCGAATTGCAGTAGCAGCGACTAGTCCCTCGTTGAATTCCCCTCATTTTTCACCGCCGACAAATGCCCTCTACTTCCAAGTGGCGATCTTACTCTCGCGTTTTCTTACAACGATTTTCCGCAAAGAGGCTTACTCTATTTTTTTACGAAAAAAAAAATCATAAGATTAAAATCATGACAACGAGTCTATTCATCGAAATAAACGATGATTCTCCCATAACTCTTCACAGGCTCCCAAAGCACTTCTTCATCTTTCTCCTTCTCGGCTTCGCACCTCCTCGTAAAATAGCTCCAACGTGCGGGAGTAGAGGAAGTAGTTTCCAGCGTCGGCATCAGCCGGAAGACTCATAAGTAAGGATCGACTATCGATTCGTCGGCGCTCCATAGCAGTGGTGTCCACCTGCGACTAGCCGGAAAATTTCGACGCCGGAACGCGAACTGAATCGCCAATGCGATCGTCATCCCGAAGCATTTTGTTAAACTGTCTTTTAAAAAAATTTATGTAGGTCAAACTCAGGGAAGATTACTCGATAGCTCGTAAACCCATTGTAATCTTGTGGTCTGGAGATCGCGAATCAATAGATATGTGGACGTATAGACCACATCGATATACGACTGATCTGTTAATTATCTTAGCGAGCGTATATATACCACTCGGCAAGTCGTTACGGAGAGCTGCACATACACGCGCGTGGGGTTCGACCGATAATTGAGCCGGCATTAAGGTGATTGTTAATGGCGCAGCTCTGCGTATACGAGCGAATTAAAGTTCGCAGTGCGAAATTCGCCCGTGGCTTCTGTGTGGGACGAGTAATTCGATTTGCCGTGAGAGAGAGAGAGAGGTGGGAGGAGGATGATAATATAATTGAAATTAATGAGAGAGTGTGTTAGTGGTTTTGTGACTGATCGGTTGATGTGTGTGTGTGATTCGGGTTATTGATATTGACCGATGGATTGAGTTTTTTTTATGTTGTTTTGTGTGATGGATATGTTCGGAAGTAAAATCGATACTTTATATGTTGTGTACTTTATTACATGGTGAAAACTCACTGTTTGGGAGGGATTTTACACTGTTTCCAAAAGTGCAAAGTATTCAACTCTGAGATAGTATACAAATATTCTTAAATTATAGTCAAGAAAATGCACTTAAAAAATAGAGAATGCTATTTATGCGATGTTTCGGAACGTTCCAAAGTGTCGCGCAACTCTCGACGTTTTCAAATAAAAATTTTAAGCTTTTGCCACTAATAATGTTCATTAAAAACTCTTTTAAGTCCAACTTTCCAGTCCTTTAATTTAGTAAAACAAAGAAGTTGACCAGACTCTCCGGCTCTTTAAAGTTTCCGTAAAGCGAAGATAGATGGCGCATAGGCCTTTTCCTAAAAACCCTCAGCAATATCTGCTCGAACACGGCATATATAGTGGTGCGCCCCCTGTGCCTTGTCAGGCCTTCTGCTTGGGCGGCTCATACTATAACTGCTTGAGCCTGTTTCATATTTTATTTCGTTTTTATCAAAAAAAAGGCATTCCTAGAAAGAATAGATACGACACGCATCGATGGCACGTGTATCCATACGAAGCTTCGCATCGACGATTAGACAGACGAGAAACGAGCCAATACACCTGCAGCTGACATATTACTCTGAAATAACTGAAAAGCTCAGATCGGAACCATCCCGGCAACTTTCGCGGGACTTAGACACACTCGTGTTTCTGACGTTCGCATTTCCCTTTGACAATCTCTCTATCTTGCAATATTTAATCATCTATATCTGTCCCAACAATAAATTCTCAAAGAAAAAAAACACAAGAACGAATAATAAGCGTTATTCTAACGACAAAACGAGCAAAGTGTAGCCCGCGCAGTATAATTACAGACAAGCAGAAAGGCAGTTAATTAATAAAATTTATAATGGCGCGCAGCAAAATTAGCCCAGCGACTATAGGTATATATCTGCGGAAGAGAGAAAGCAAAAGGCGAAATTCAACAGAAGTCAGACACCTTTCAGAGAATTTAATGGCCGGCGTTCTCGAGATTACAAGCATTGTGTTTTATCAGCGACTCTCACTTCGTTAACGTCGTCGGGCCAGCTCTCGTATACTCTTGCTCTCTTTGTGCAGCCGCCTCGACTTAAAATGAGAGGTGAACTACAGGTACGCTCAGATAGTCGCGCTAATCAAAGAGGAAAAAAATACCTGTGACTGATAGCGTGATGCTTTCGACAAACTATAAAAGTGGATCTGCGTTTGTATTGACTACGGCAAACTCAAAATTATGTATAACCATTGAGGCAAGTACGTTATACTACCGATTTCTTACTTTGATGTATTTTTTGTTTTTATTTCAAATGATGCTTATGCGTGAAAAAAATTTTCAGAATATAATTATGATAGGCTTTCTAGTGGATGTTAAACAAACTTTAAAGTTATTGTTATATAATTATTAGTTTCATTCTTCTGTAATTCATGATTCGATTAAAGTTCTGCTGTCAAGCATTTGTACAGACAAAACTGAAAAAAAATACAAAGGCGACGAAAAAAAGTCCTGTATCACGATACTCGGTAAAAAATCCACCTGACGTATCCGAGAACAAACGTGAGAGTAGCGCGAACTCGGTTTAAACTCGCAGGGTAGTTTTCAGTAGTCTGTGTTTAGTTGAAAACGCTGTAAATAACGAAGTGCGAGGAAACCGTCGTGTATAACACACTTGACATCGAGTTATCCTCTCGTTAAGGCCGACTACAACACAAAGAGCCTTTAGAGAATTTCGCTCAGACGTATGAAGAAGTCACCACTGGCTTCATTAAAAAACATCACTATTTTAATATTATTAAAGTGATATTATACTAAAACAGTTTAACCTATCGAAGCTAAATACCTCAGAGTTAGTGTATAAATGCCGGCATTATTTGAATAATACTAGCTGTAAGTATATTCAGCCGAGTGAATTGCAGCATCGATTGCTCCGGGAGACAAATGCACTCGGTCTCTGCCTCAGCACGTATTTTGTTTGACTTTACCCCAGACCTGCGATTGTGAGCTTTCATCATCGTCGCTTTAACTTCTCCGCGCGAAGGTATGAACGAAGTAGGACCTTCAGCTCGTTTGCATTATCTACGCTTTGTACGTCGGTGAAAAAGCGTGCGATTGATGCTATTATGGTTACTGATGTACGTTTTTCACCCATACGATGATTTTGTCGAGTAAAACGGAAAATATATGTAAAATTAATTTCGCAGAGTGATTTCAGCGAGGGAATAATAATAAAAAAAAAGATTAAATCTTAATATTCAAACGAGCCGCAACAATATTTTATTCAGCGCGCGATTTGCATAAGCCTCAAACATAGCCGGTCGTCGTGTAATTACTGCGCGCTAACCATCAATTTTTCCTCCACGCGCGCGAATTTTCTTCTTTTTCCATTTCACCTTTTTTTTCACCAAGCGTTTTCCTCTCCCCACGTCCGTTTATCCGCGTCTCTCTTTTCGTTCTCGCCTTTCGCCTCCGTCTATGCGCAACGGCGTGTTCGGTCTTTTTGCGCTTTTTCAACGTTTGCCTGACATCCCTTTCTTTTTCCACCCGTACGTCACATTTTATACCGGGACGTCGCTGCTATGTGTTTACACCGTAGATATAGCCGAGGAAGAATCTCTCTGGGGCCTTCAGTTTTCGGTGGCGCATCTGCTTGGCTGACTTTGTCTCTGTTAGATATATGTATGCGTGAATGTGAAAGAAGTAACAAGTGATTCGAGTGTGTAAACAAGTGATAAATGAAGGCCGATTCGACTGTACGAGAAATGTATCTACGTTATTAGACAAGTTTTAATCTTCTTTAAACTTTGAACAGTTGACTTTATTTAAGTATAACGTGTCGTATTTGCGTATTCAAATCAATGCTGTCCTATTTTCTCATCGATCCAATCTCTAAAACTGGAAACTCGAGTGAAGACCTCTGGTAATCCCTGTCCACATCCTCCGCGAATGAACGATGAAACGCCTACTTGAATACCTTTTTTGTTAACTAAGGGACCACCAGAATCACCCTGAGAAAAGTTTAAATAATTATATACGAGTGCTCTTTCAGCATATCTATGGTAAAAATACTCACTGTGCAGGAACCTTTGCCTCTTTTTGAAATAGTACAAATTTGCGTTTCCCCTACGGAATGTCTGTAATATGACCTATTGCATTTTCTCGTGTCAGACACTTTGAATATAATGTACTGAAGTTTTTCAGGTGAGTTGTCACTCTGAAATTTTACACGTAAACTATTTTTAAAAAGAATCTTTTATATGGTATTACATTTATAAATGCTCATTTCATCTTTGCTTACCTCAAACCGACCCCATCCAGTAGTGATAACGCTTTCATTGATATCTGTAGTCGTATTTTTCGTAGGCAGTGTGATCGGCTGGACATTTTCATTAAATTCAATGTCTTTACTAACTCGCACTAGACCAATATCACTTTTCAGTGTTGCCGTGGTGTAGTCGTCATGATAAATGAGCTTTTCAGCTTGGTAAGCGGTACCTTCTGATCTTGACGTAGTACCAACCACAACTTTGATTTTACCAACATCTTTGCTGAATATAAAATTAAAATTGCGAATAAACAGTTTGTTTAAAATTAAGAAAATTATTCATGATTTTGCAAATCTTTACCCTTTGAGACAATGTGCCGCGGTTAAAATCCATCGTTCGTTAATGATTGAGCCGCCACAAAAGTGAAATGGCCTTCGAAGAGATACCTGGTATGGGAAATTACCTTCTGGAGCTTGGGAACCTCCATAGATCCGTGTTCGTTTCAATCCTGAGGAGATGTAAGAACATTTGTTAGGCATCCATGGATGAGGAAAGAAAAGCCATATAAAGAGCCGGAAAAGCTACAATAGGCTCACACTCTGTGTTGCCAATGTGGCTGTCAATCAGCAGCATCAGCTCAAACGGAGAGAGAAGAGAAATGATCGTGTTACCGATAGATCAGGCAGTTATAGCATGAGCGGTCCAAGCATTAAGCCCGACAAAGTAGTTTTTGCAGACCGCTAATTTATACTTTCTGCGCGCACATTGTAATGAGGGAAATGGAAAAGTGCCTATGCGCCATCTATGTTCACTGACATGTACCAAAATAGTTTTGGAGACAAGACCAGTCAAAAACTGTTTTGATATAGGTATAGTTATTATAATATGGCTTAATTTTACTCTGGCTGCATCAGGGTGTTCTTAATAAAATTAGTATTATTAGTAATTGCCTGACATTTATTATATGTATAGCTTCTTAATGCGACCAGCACAGGCACAAAAATTATACTGAACTTACTCGCGTGCCCGTTTAACGTATAAGTACCATATGGATAATGTAAAGCAAACGTAAAATGCAAAGAGATCATTCTGAATAATATATTTATGCTTTTTTACATTAGTTTCTCTTACCATGTGTCGATACAATGATGGAAATCAGGAAAATAGTAGACGTTATTCCTTTCATTGTTAATGCGACAGGCTCAAGTTGTGTCGAAGAACTGATGTCGCGATCAGAACATCTTTTCTTCGTCTTTATTAAAAAAGTATGTTTGATTTTCAAACATTCAATTCCACTCATTTAGAAGTATACATTATGTGTGTTGACTGATAAGAATTTTTAAATATAGTGTTTTTCAAAGGAAAGTATAGAATAACGATTTGCATCCGAAAAATCAGTTGATGGTACGAAGGGTCAAACTCAATTTATAAAATACTATTCGATTGTATTAATTTTTCGTATCATGAATCAATATGATTATTGAGAGCAGATAAATAATACTGATTTATTCCTTTATCGCCAATGTAGTGAGGATTATTTAATTGAAATGGATTGAGCTCATTTTTTTGTTCGAACTTTGTTGAATGCTTCATTCAACTTTGCAATACGTACTCATTCTTTTCTTTAAAAAAAATGGTTTTGATAGATATAGGATTAATAAGATAAAAGAATCGATTAAAACCGACAAATATCTGTCTTTATTTACCCAGACTTAGATAGTATATGTAAATAAGAAATAACATGACTGAGCATTTTAAGAAATACATATTATTAACGTGGAAGAATAATACATTGTTTCAATCAAAATTGTGTATCCTCTTAAAATTGAATTGCATACGAGCTGACTCTTACTAAACTGTATTTGAATATGTAATATATTTCAACTTGAAATCAACAATAACGTGCTTTCTGATTTGATTTCAGTGCCTAGTTGTAGCCTTTGTTCTTTATAAATCAATGTGCTATTTTTTTATCTATCCAATCCCTGAAGCTAGAGACTTGAGTGTGCACATCGGGACCTGCGATTCCACACATTTTATACCTATGTGAGACGACACCAACTTGGATGTCATCTTTATTAACAACGGGTCCACCAGAATCACCCTGAAAAAATGTGATTATATTGAAATGTATTTAAGAACTCGGTATAACCGTGAATAAATAACAAATACTCACTATGCAAGCAGATCCATCACGTTTAGCTACCGTGCAAATTTCCGTGTTAACTACCTCCGGGTACCTCCTCATGCATTTTTCAATGTCAAAAATTTTCAATAACATATATTGCAGGTATTCGGGTCTGCTATCATTCTGAAATTTCATTTTATAGCATTAAAAATTACCTTCCCGTATACTTTCATTATTTATTTTTATTATGCAAGCTATATGTACTTGTGATAAGAAATTTTTCAAATAATAACTTATTTATTAGATCGCTTACCGGAAATCTACCCCAACCAGTCAAAACTACGTTTTCATTAACATTTGTCCTTGTATGCTTTCCAGCTAGTTTAATTGGTTGCACTTTGTCGTTGAATTCAATGTCTCTATCAACACGCAAGAGACCAATATCATTTGCATCAGTTTCCGAATCAAAATCTTCATGAATCACGCTCCTTTCAACCGCGTACACGGTTCCTTCGAATCGGGATATTGCTCCGACCACAACCACTACGGTATCTAAGCTGTTTATACCAATAAAATACATTGAGAATATTGCTAATTTTTATATAACTTTTAGATATTATTCTATAATTTTAAATATTCTCACTCTTCTAAGCAATGCGCAGCAGTCAGAATCCATCGTTTATTAATAATTGAGCCACCGCAGAAGTGACCTAATGCTGATTTTGTTCGTAGTGACACCTGGTACGGGTATTTTCCTTCGGGAGCATTTGAGCCTCCATTCATTCGTGTTCGTAAACCTGAATAGTTTCTAAATTTTTTTATTTATTCTTATACGGGATAATATTTTTAATAATATATAATTCAATATTCATAACTTTGGTATCTATTTTTTTCTTTTTTTTCGTATTTAAATACCTGTTATGTATATATAAAAGTTAATATATTAATTTTACTCACCATGAATCGTTATGACAAGAGAGAGGAGAAAAACGATATACGCTAATCCTTTCATTGTAGAGTTGTTGAATATTAAGTGTTTCTGATACAATAATCGTCGATTGTTGGATACCGATGCTTTTTATACTCCTTACAATGTGTTTGACTTACTGTATCTATAAATTAATTGCCTGATAATACGTTCTGTAAAAGTATATCCAGAATTCGAACATGTACATACACACCAAATTATAATTCAATACAACTGTCTCTATTATTTTAAATGTTTAACTTTGTTATCGCACGTCTTTTCCTATTATCGAAGGAATAGAGATTTGAATACGATTTTTATGACAAGGGATCTACCAGAATCACCCTGAAAATACGATCGTTTAAATTCTTTTATAATTTTCTATATTTAATCAATACAAATTAAAAAAACAAATATAATACTCATCCGGCAAGGACCTTCGCCATGTCTCTTTGAGGTGCAAATTTGTGTTCTAACTATTTGCGGTTGTATCATCTTGCATATTCTAGTCATACACTTTAAATACAGCATGTTGCAGCCTGTTAGGTCGGGTATCATCCTAAATTTCATATGAGTATCAAAGAAGTTTTTTGTCGCTCTAACAACTTGTTTATTTAAGCACTTACCTCAGTCCGACCAAATCCAGCAAATGCGACCCTTTCGCTGTCGCTTGTGTTTCCATTAGCCAGCATAATTGGTTGCACTTTATGCTATTAAACTTTTACTACGAAACTTCTGATACTATATTCAACAACTCGATGCCAAAGCAATTCCAAAAGAAAAAAATTTCTCAGAATACTAAAATTTTGCAAACACCTCTATTCATTCCCTCTTCACACCCAAAACAAAAGAAATAATCTTTCCACATCAATAATAGCACCAGCAGCCAAATATTGGTTTCCCGAAACTCGACAACCTTACGCTTGTACACTTTCCCTCTCGCTCAGTCGAGCAAATCCACACACGCGTGCATATACGCGTATAATTTCCGGCCTCGCGCCGCAATTCACGACAAGCCAACCCCCTATCACGAAATAAGCGAAACAGAGCATAACGCCAGAGAACGCAAGCCGAATATGTAAGCGGCTACCAGGAATCAGAGGCAATATCCCGCAGTAGGAATTTTTCCGGGATTCTTCGATATCAATTTTTGAGAAAAGAATGCGGAGCCGCGGGCGAAACGAATCGCGAGTTTTATATGCATGTATATAGCTCACAGCAGCGCGCACACAGGTGGATCGTATGATCCCCAGGCGCCGATTTATAACCTGGAATCGAACTGGCATCAGAGAAAAAAAATTGAGTTATGGGATTGTATTTTTCGGGGGTATAGGTATGGTATATATTGAAGGTATAATCGCTTTCCGAATGTTTCTATATACTTGTAACAATAATAAAAGCGTTTTTATTTGTATAGAAAGCAGCCATTCATTTCAACAATTCAGATACGACTCTCTGGTTATAATGGTTATTTACCATATGAAGGCGGGCCGTATGGCGTGTGATATAGCTTACGCCGGCCGTAAAACGCAGTAGCGTTATGGCCTCTCTCTCTCTCTCTCTCTCTCTTGGCGGTTATACCTCGAAACTTCAAACAACAATACGAGTCCCACTGCAGAGGCAATAAATTCAAGATGTAAGACGTTAAAGCCGGCCAAGCGATGCTTTGTTTGAGGAGCAGTATAGCACGCGCGAATTACGCCGTCGTGAATTAGGCTTTATTATTGTAATGAAGCTCGTCTCCTCACGATTATTCTCGAGTATTTCATTCAACTTCTCTGGTCTCTGATTATATATGCTTTATATGTATACACATACTTTATCTAGAAAATTATCATCACTAATCTCTCGATGAGAATTGACACGTATGCATACATACACGTCTCTGTCATAACACGTGCGCGATGAATTCCTCTCTCGTATGCCGTCGATTTAATCATACATATTTCATCGTATCAAAACTACATATACGCAGTTATTTCGTATAATTTTACAGGCTCGTAACTTTTATGATATTCCCCGCGGAATACATGTATGTGAAATGAAATAGACGAGATATAATGATTCGCTGCTCTCGTATCTGCGGTCATATGCGTGTGTACGACTGCGCACAAAGGGATGAATAAATTTCTGACAGACCATATTATACACCTCTCAGCAATTATATATCATCATCAAATGACGATGTTTAAAGCGAATTTTAAAAATCGTTAATAACGATTACACTCCTGCATTTCCCCATAATCGCCGACATCATAAATCCATCACTCACACCCAACAAAGCTCAAAAATAAAATAGAAAAGAAAATAAAAAAACTGAACCTCTCACGCAAAGCCGGCTGATTTTCACGTCGCGTGTCGTTAGCGAACGATTACGCTATCTCCTCTTAGCTCGTTAATTCTCGAAGCGAGAGAGCGTTTTTCGCGCTGCTCATCCTCTCTGCGATTGCCGTTGAATTAACACACGCGTGGTCCTCGAAATTCCCATTGTCCGAATCGCCGCTAATTGTCAAGCAGGAGAATGGACGATAATCACAATGGGGGTGAGAAAAAATTTCTCGCGTATGGGGTGGGTATGTGACCTATTGTGTGAGAGCCGAGTACATGATTTCGTTATTACAAATGACGGTGTTATCGGAGAATTTCGAATTGGAAAATATTTATTATTCCGAGAGTATAATGCCTATATACGGTTAATTAAAAATCAGAAGATTCATTAAAGCCAAGCGTACTCACTCGTGATTTTACATATTTGCTCTAGAGAATATAACTGAAAAGCTAAAGTACCTTTGCGAGTCCGAAAAATTTGCTACATCGCGCACAAAAGTCTTTTCTCTATATTTACAAAGAATGTAGTTCCACTCCAACACGTGCACCGACTCTGGATAATTGAAGTAAACCTGTACGCTCTGTGTTGCTATACGTATATATACACGCACGAAAGCTCTCAAAGCCTTTATATTTTCCTGTCTGGGTTACAACGAAAAATAAACCGCAATTTCGCCTAGTCCAACCCCTTGTGTACGTACGTCCGGGAAATTCGCATCTAATTAAAAGTGAGCTGATGAGATGAAAATATGCGAGAGTTCCATTTTGAATGCTTCTCTCTCTCTCTCTCTCTCTCTGATGTCTGTATATATATACCATTTTAGAAGTCATACCTTTTCGACCAGTTTAATGAATTTCTACATTATTCGACAAATTTTCGACGAGAGAAACTCTAATAAAGCTATATAGCCCGAAAATAAAGGAAACACGACGATACCACAACAATAGTCCAGTAGCGAATATATATATATATATATATATATATA